>OOFE01009922.1:1356-17249 GCA_900323365.1 Monocentris japonica | reverse complement strand
TCAGTTTCCTGTTCTTAGCTGACAGGAGTGGCACCCGGTGTGGTCTTCTGCTGCTGTAGCCCATCTGCTTCAAGGTTCGACGTGTTGTGCGTTCAGAGATGGTATTCTGCATACCTTGGTTGTAACGAGTGGTTATTTGAGTTACTGTTGAACCAGTCTGCCCATTCTCCTCTGACCTCTGACATCAACAAGGCATTTTCGTCCACGCAACTGCCGCTCACTGGATATTTTCTCTTTTTCGGACCATTCTCTGTAAACCCTAGAGATGGTTGTGCGTGAAAATCCCAGTAGATCAGCAGTTTCTGAAATACTCAGACCAGGCCGTCTGGCACCAACAACCATGCCACGTTCAAAGTCACTTAAATCCCCTTTCTTCCCCATTCTGATGCTCGGTTTGAACTTCAGCAAGTTGTCTTGACCACGTCTACATGCCTAAATGCATTGAGTCCAAAGCCTTTACAAAAGGGGATGTGAGAGATTGGTGGTTCTCAGTTGCTGAAAACATTTCAATGTGTATGGTCTCAGAGGGAGAATCCTTTGCTTACTAAATCCATCTGACAAAACAGACGATAAAAATGTCTGTCAAGCAGATAATCATTTGGGTGTTTACTGAAGACTTGCATATCTGTGGTTTCATGTCCTTCGGCTTCGGCACGCTTGATATAGGCTACCTATTGCAAACTTGTTTGTTTTCCTGACGAGACTTGTTCAGTGACAAAAAGACAAACTGGGGCTCTCTAAAGTACATTTTAAAGATTCTTTCTTTAAAATGTAATGTTTCAAGGTCCAGTCTCCAGCTAGAAAGATTAAGCCGAGGTCTCCCGTCCCCTGACTCAACATTCGGGAAAACCTGCACCGGGTTATTTAGTGGTTTGCAAGCTTATTAAACTTACCAAAACCATTAATGGGTGATGGCAGCGGGGCAGTGGAGGGCCGTAATGCCCCTGCCACGTGTGGAAACAGCCTGACATCACATGGAATGTTGGACTTCCAAGGAAAGGAAGTTTCCCCAAACGTCGGTGAGTCAGGTTTTGGAATCACAACATTCCATGACTTCCAGAGCGACTGCAGGGCTCAATAAACCCACAGCAGTCCACTAGCTCGGGTGCTGATTTGGGTTCTGTTCGGTCCCAGAACTAAACGATCCATGCTGAATGACAACTGACATTTCTGTAGCTGGTTTGATATAATGCTATTTATAAAGGCTAATTGTTGAAGGTTTTATAAGCTGTGTGGACCAATCAAAGGGCTGAAACGCTTCAAAGTCCTTCCCTTTACATTTCTACCTCATGCATAGGTCTGCATGTCTTTCTAAAAAGTACCTATCTTTGCACCTGGGTCTAGGAGTCAATTGAAATTCCTTAAAAATCACAACCAAGGGTTAAGACTAAAGAAGCAGAGCATTACAACTGTGTGGGGAGGTGTTTGTGAAAGCAAACTGCTACAGGAAATACTTCACTTAATATCTTTGGTCAATCTTCCAACCCACTCTTTCCCCGTCGTGAAGCACAGCTTTTACAACAAGACCATTTAACTTGATTAAACAAACACTTCATTTGGTTGGATACGAATTATGTGTCTCCACTTTTGCTGAAATGTGGCCGCAGCAATATTCTGGAAATGCGATAAGCCATGTTTTTCGTCATTTTGTCCCTCTTCCCGACTCTTGGTTGACACAAACCAGGCTGTTATCAGAGCTCTGTTGATGCGGTTGCCAGGCAACGGCGGGACGCAGCCGGATGCTTAAGGAGCGGACTGGACCTCGGTGCGATATAAGCAGCTGCTCCGAGGGTTATGACACGAAACCCAAAGAGATAGGTTGAGATGTTGACAGTTTTCTACAGCGTCCGCCTGTGTCTTGTCTCAAGGATGATGAAAAGGGGGCAGCCCGTGAACTCAGTGAACCCTGCGGGAAATGCCAGAGCCTTGACGTACAGGGCTCCACCCTTTGCAACCATATTTGTGCCTATGTCAGGGAATCAGACATTAAGTTCAGACTCAAGATCCTTTAAATTACAGAGAAAAGGCAAGGGATAGAAGTTAAAGTGGTAATCCACTGCACTTCCCAGAGATCACTTGTCAATCAAACAGTGTGGCCAGTACTGTGATGTCTTCTTCCTTAGTTTTTCTGTCGATGAAGTGTTGAGTTTCTGTAGGTGGCGCTCTTCCCAGACACTTCCTGTTCGCCAGAGGATTGGCCATGAACTGCCATGTTCTTAACATGACCATATTATGAAAACCAATACTGCAAACTGTTTTAGCCACAACCTCCTTGTCTGACAAACTTTTACATTAGTGAGACTGGATAAGAGAGAGGGAATGTGAGGGCAGGGGCATTTACTCTTCACCTTAATACAAGTTATTCGTTGAGCGAGTGTGTTTTGCTTCACAGCTCTTTTGTCGACCGCCCAATTTGGGTCACTGAGAGCAACAAATCAGTTGTCAGTTTTTACTTTCATCTGCTCCGACCTCCCTGAGGATATATGGTGGCTCCAGAATGCACGTGTCTGATGTTTTGTTTTTCACAAGTACTCACCTGACCGCACTGATGTGTGACAGGGTGTATTTTTGTTTTCAGGAAAGGCTGAGCAATTTAAAGGCAAGTGTTTTTCTTGTTACTTGACAGCTTTCTTTGCACATGCTCTGTTGTTGAAAATATTCATGTTCCCATCCACACTACGTGATCTTTACTAAGCTTCTTGCAGTTCTTTGACCTCTCATGGGAAGCACAAATATCACCACCTGTCTTGCATTCCTTGTCTTTTACCCGTCTCACACCATTTTTTGAGGTCACAAGGTCACTGTCAGACTCAACACTACGATCAGCAGAACCAGTAAAGGTCATTCAAGTGCATGAACTTGCATACCTGAACCATAATAAGAACATGGCTGTGTACACAGCTGCCGACCTATCAGCTACCCCGTGGCATAACCTGAGGGGGGAAAAAGGGGAAAAGTGTTGGCGTCTGCCGGTGCCACAAGGGTCACGGCTGGGGTGGTGGACCACATTGGGATCTGGGTATTGGAGAGTCATCCTTACCCATGCCTTTTGGTGGGAGGCCTCCATTTATTCACCAAGTCAGGTAGGTTAGAGTTCAATCTGTACTTTATTGAATTACATCTACTGTTATAAACACCAGGTGTCAGGAAGGTCTTTCTCAGGAAAAATCTTCTGCTGCACAAGAAGTGATGACTTTTATGTTTCCAGTTTCTTTGGAATAAATAGAAAGATGGAGCCAAAATGAATAAAAAGCACCACAGCAATGACCGCTTAGCACCAAAGATGGAGCCAAAAACAGAGATCTTGCAGATTGCCACTTTAACTTGTCAATCTACATTGCATATCCTCGGTCGGCTTATTCTCCATGTGAGACTGTGCCGCGTTGGCAGTCTTTGCCATTCAAACCAGTGTAATAAAGCTTTGATGCATGCCATACAAACCAATCCATAATACTGCATCTGACCTCAGTAAGGTCGTGTTTTATAAACCAAAGAATGTTGTTATTGTAAAGACACTTGCATCGAACTATGTAAACCTCATCTATTGCCATTAAGTTGTCAGCATGTTGTTCTTTCCTATTGTTCGGTCCCTCTGCGTGATTATTGGTGCATTCCTGTAGAAAGCCATTAGCAAACAGGACTGGGCGGAGTGGCACTGAACCGACTTTGAACATTCGCATGGAAGCAAATCAGAGTAATCAGAGACTCATTAATTGCTGTTGGCATGGACGTGGGGTTTTGGGCAACAGATTTTTACAGCTTTTGCAACCAAGCGCTTCGTTCCCTCACGCCCGTGACTTTGAAGTAGGCAAAGGCAACGCCAAAAACGATGCCCTTCATCGATGCAGGTTAGCGATGAGGTCCGAATTAGTGAGCGTCCCGTTTCGTGATTGTAACAACTCCTGCAAACGCGAACACTACCTAGTTGTTACTGTATCTACTTCTATTAATCCTTTTATGGGAGTAGAAGTGGAACTTGGCTCAGGTCCATGTGCAACCACATACATAGACCAGCAGGAAGAGTTCATTGCTGTGTTGTGGCAGTGGGGCTGAGGAGTGGTTTATGATGCATTCATGTCCTGAGATGAAAACTTGAACAATGCATTCAAGGATTAACTTGATAAAACCAGAATGATTTTTTATGGATGATTGTGTCTGGCCAGCACTATCCCCTGCTGCTCTATCATCTGCCTATTACACAACAGTATACACTTACAAACAGAAGGACTATCTCTTAAGGCCTTTGTAGCTTAAAATATGTCTCTGAGTCACTTCCTCCAGAGAACAGAGGATGCGGCAGATAAACGCCCCGTCAGTGAGCAAAGCAACCGCAGAGAACACTTGACATGCAATAATAACATAGCCCGGGTGAGGATTCATCAAACTCCTGAAGCTGAAGACGTGTTAATACACCCAGTGGCAGGATGTAGCCGTCATGTACAAGAAACATTTAAGTGCCTGAAGAAACTAATGAGCCATATCTAGGGTTTTTCCTCTGGTTATCCTTTCCTGTGAAAGGATCTTGATGGCCAACCAGTGAGGTCCATTTGGAAATAAATAAATACGAAAAAAAAAGTTAAACAGTTAAAATGAAATAAAATGAAAAAATGAAATAAAATATAGGAGAATGGGGTATATAATATACCCCTTCCTTCTTAACTTCATGGCTGACTTTCATTCTAAAACATTCCAAAGTGACAAGGTGAAAGTTAACATCTTTGCTGAGTGACCGTTGCCATAACAACTAAGGGCCATTCGCCGCAACCCCTTTGACGTCCAACCAATTTCACCTTCTCCGTGGGGTCCTCTTGAGAAATGGCTGCAAAATAATCACCCTGCCCGGTGCTTTGGCCCAGTCCCAAAGGCAGCAGAATCCTGAATGGAAACGTCTTGCGTCTGCGCTGAGGTTTACGGCCCTGCCTCTCTACGGTGGGAGTCAGAGGGGTCATGTTTGTGTGGATATCAACAGGATTTACTGCACAATAGCAGTCAAGTCCTCCGCTTTGATCCAAAATGTGTCACACGGGGTGCATGTTGGATTTGTTTCTGCCGAAGGCTCCCCACTGCATTTGTCAAGCCTCCTTAACGGGGAAAATAATTTGTAACAGTGGTGCAAATGAAAAGGTGATTATTTTTCTCATTATGGTGAGCCATCTGTCAAAGACAACCCTTAACAGCAACTTGATCGCTCCCACAGGTGTCATACTTCTTGAAGGACTCACTGAAAAGAAATAGATTTGAAATTGTGAACTTTTTTTTCAGACTATACATTTTTCACGCCTCACTCACAGTACGTGTCAGGCAAACAGGCTGGGACTCACACGCAGAGAAGAACAGACACGCTAGTCAAAGTTCAAAACCAATTTATTAGTGTGAGATCCAAAACGTAGTCAGGTCAGACCAGGTCAATACTGAACAGGCAACAGGGCTAACATACCAAAAACAGCAGGGAAAAACGTAGTCGGGAGAAAGCAGGCCGGAGTCGAAAGCAGGCAGACAGGATCAGTAGGGGGCAGGCAAAAGGTTGGTCAGAAAACAGGTACAAAAGCAGGTTGGCAGGTAACAGGTCAGATACTCGGGCCATTACGTCTAGGCAAGCTAAAACTTTCTGGCAGGGAATTGTGGGAACAGGTCTCTACTTATACCAAATGCTGATTACAGATTGCATTCAGGTGTGGAGGCTGGGATTGAGTGAATCCTCTGATAGGCTGGGCAGGAACAGGTGACAAGCAGGAGGGGGAAACTAAGTTGGTGGGCGGAGACAGGGAGACAGGAAGAAGGAAGAACTGCTGCCAGGATCCATGACAGTGTAAATTTCATGCATGTGACCCTGTATATTTCCACAGAACACTATGGATGTTGTATGATCGATTTTTATTAGTTTTTGTTTCATATTGACTATATATCGTCATTGATGAATAACAGTGAAGGTTAGTACTTTGTGAAGAATTCTCTTCACAAAACATTATAGCGTCCAGTGACCGCTGGCTTGTAGTTAAACCAATGTTCCGTGGTGCACATCTCGGCATGCACTGACGCACACATATAGGAAGCAAATCCTTTCCTTCCTTCGTGATTCAAACCGCGTCCCCGATTCAAACCGCTGCCACATTCACACTCCGCATGCGCAAGTCCATGTCGCATCTACTTCCTGTTGTCCGCGCTAAAAAGCTCCCGCCAAAGCAGGATTCATGTGTGCAGGAATTGACTACTCAGCCTGGGCAGGAAGGCCCACCCAAAGCCAGTTGATTGACAGCTTGGCCCTTCAAGGAATAGCAAAAGCAATAGCAAAAAGCAAAAGTAATAGGGAAAAACAAAAGTAATAGGGAAAAGCAAAAGCAATAGGGAAAAGAATAAGGAAAAATAAAGGGATAAAAATAAATGAACAAATAAATGTGAAAATAAATGAAAATGCTTATAATTATTCTTTTATATTTTGTTAATTCTCTTTATATTTCCACATTTTTTATTTACTTATTTATTCTTTTATTTATTCTTCTTAATATTTCCTCATTTATTTTCTTATTCTTCGACAGATTTATTCTTTTTTATGGCACTCCTATGACAGACTTCGCCATCACGCAAGGACCACTAAAGTCAGTTTCCAGTTGGTAGCCTATGGTGTCCCGCCTACAGAGAATGATTGACGTCCTAACTGAAGACCCGCCTTGATGAGAGGACTGACAGATTGCATTTTCATTTTCATTGTGTCACCAAAGGAGCGTGGTGAGATGTAAATGTAAATGCAACAGACTGGGGGCGCTGTTTCGCTTATTGCGTTTGAATATTGTCCACAGTACAGCAGGTTAAGTCTTTGAAAATGAAATGTCAAATGCTGTTTTCATTTTCATTTTCAAATTGTTGGAAAATTGCATTTTAATTTTACTTGTGACTTAAATATTGCTTGCGTGAAGGGAAAATCAGGTTACATTGTTTATATTGCATTTTAATTTTCAAATTTGAATTAACATTGTAGAGCGGGGGACGACTTTGAAAATTAAATGTCAAACAGCTTTTCCATTTTTGGTCATAGAACACCCAGACCAGTATGTGAAAATGAAAATGCAACTTGGATTATTGCATAACACATACATATGTGGAAAATGATAATGCTATTGTGGAATTACATTTTCATTTTCAAGTTTACATCATCATTTTAATAAAGTCCCCTATGGGCTTCCATAAGGATCCATGACAGTCCATCCAATTAGAAGGCCGGTTCATCCAGATTTCATAGTGACTGTTTTGGAAGTGGCCAGTGTGAAACAATAATGCAGACTGACATTGTGTCATGTTAGAGCTGTGAACAACTCTAATACCCATGCAAGTTCATAGCTGTGCATTGAATGTCATCTCATCAAATGTTCCTGGATATTATCAATTTAGTTTTCAGCTTCTGACATGACCTGACTTGAAACAGGCATATTAGTGGATTCCAAAAATTGATATGAAAAGCAAAAATATAAAATCAGAATTGATAAATAGAATATAAAAAATATTTAAAAATAATAAAAATTCACATGGCAACATGGTATTAGTTTTTCTTGTTTTTCTGGCGAAATATTTTCTTTGTTGTTGCTAAATTACAATATTTTCATTCTAAATGTGTCTCATTTGAGGTTTTTAATTCATCCAGTTTGTGCCTTTAATTTTGCATCGAGTGGCAATTAGTTAATAAGATTTGCGATAAACTTGGAGTGAAACTGTCAAAGTAAATGCCTTGAGACCAGTCAGTGCCCCTGACAATATGACGTCTTTGGAAACAGTAAAGGCTGAAATGTTCCGCACTTCGAGGACTACTTGAGTTCTTCTAATCTGTGTCAGTTTTGCCTCACCATGGAGATGTAAAAATAAACAAACCATAATCTAGCCCTGCGGAGAAACAATAGTCTTGGAATAGTGTGACCTTGCAGCAATACCACGAAAGACAGAGTTGAAACAGAGGCTGCTGATAGACAGCATTGGCTGCACCGTGACCAGCCTGTGAGTCACATGCTTCTCACCATCTGTCATTCTTTCACCTGAAATTACAATGCACTTTGACATGGCTGGTCATGTTGGTCAAGTTGAATCAGAATCATATCATTGCCAAGCCCTATCGATAACACTGTGATATGACAACAAGTAGCAAATACGACAAGTGACATACAGTACAACAGCGCTAAAGCTATGTTCACACAGCTCTGCAATCTAATCAGTGTGAAAAGTTGCATGGAGCCTCATTTTTTAAAATCCAACTTGGGCCACGTGGATGTGTGGTACAAAATCGGATCCCAAGGCCTGTGACTCTACAGCACATGTGACTTTGAACGCTCAAATCAGAATTTGTCACAACTGTGGGCGTAGCTAACATTATAGTTGGGTAGGACATGTCCCCCATTTTTGTCAGCCCTCACTTTTAATGGAATTACTAAACCCAAAACGGGAAAAGAGCTAGGACGACCAGGTGGATATACGGTGTCGACAGGCTTTAGGACCATGCGCGCTGATGCTGAATCAGTCACAGTCAGAGAAGGGAAGGAAGGCGGAGCTTTTCCCCAAAATTGCTAATTTCATTGGCTAAGAAGACGGCACATTTGAATTTGCCACCAGCTGGTAGGCAGCCCACTGTCTGAATGATAGCTAGTACAAGAAGACAACAAAAACATTATTGTCAATTGTAAACTATACGCAGGTACTACAAGCTAAGCTAGCAGCCGAGTCAAGTGTCAGTAAGCTAGCATTAGCGCTCCAGTGTCCAATTGGCTGCTGGTGGTCGTCAGCTCACCAGCACGCAGCTGGCTCATTTTGGCTGTCTTTCATATTTGGATACCCAATCACTTGTTTAGCCGAGCCTAGCACATATCCTACCGTTCTTCTTCTTCTTCCAGAGATGTTGCTCTCTCTTTGTTATTTTGACTCTACCTTGCGTCTTCTGTGCTCAGGGCGGACCAATTCAAATCATGCTTATTCCTTCAGTTACTACTCAAATTACATGACGGTGACTGGCAGAGCTCCCCACCAAAATACACACAGAGACATGCCGAGTGTAGACAGGCGAGCTCGACTTGTGTCCTGGTCCCAAAACTGCATGATTAATCCAGCTCAGGTAAAACAACCGGCCCGCTCTTAAGGTGGGCAAGTGCTCCGGGGCCCTGGACCACGGTGGGCCGCCATGGGCCCTGAAAGGTTGGGGATATCATTGTTTTTTTTTTACGGGGTACCGTATTCACGTATAGATATGTTTGCGATACTAATTTCAATTGGAAAATGTGCCCGGCCACAATTCCAAATGAAAGGGGGCCCAGACCTATCAATATAATCCTTGACTTGTATATATTTCCTGATCAAAAACTATTATAAACCCCCATAGGTGATGCCTCCGGCCTTACTGACCCACACAGTATGAGCACCACACATATAGAAGACATACGTTTAGACAAAAGACTCTACGTGCACCCTCCTGCGAATGCCCCGAGTGTCTGAGAGCCAGTTGTAGTTTTCAAGTGCGATCCTCCTCCTGGGGCTCTCTGGGGCCAGGAGCTTATTTAGGTTGTAATGGTTGCTTTCCCCTGTCAGGCAGAGACAGCAAACATCAGTGTTTGCTCACAGAGCATGACCTTCACTCACACCTCCAGTGAATACCCTCCTCCTCCTCCCTCCCCTCCTTCCACTCCTCTCCGACTGAGTAGCGCAGGACGAATGAAAAGACTAATCCTAAAAAAACAAATCCTAGTTTCTCCAGGTGTTTCAGCTGTCTTGATACACCTCAGATAGGGCACCTTATCACAGGCCTGGCTTCCTATCAACTTTCCTGCATCTGTTAAAGCCCTCTTTTGTTTTGGGGTTGAGCCATGTTTGGCCCTGGGAGCCATCTTCAGTCCCGTGAAAAACCGCCACGGTCACGGCAAAGGAATGCTTGTTGACTCCGAGGATAGGAAACCCTGCTGAGATGTGATTATTTACACAGTCCTGGGTATTATATCAGGTTACCCAAGACCCGATGGAAAAGATTGCAAATCTTAATACTGCACAGCTAAAAATGTATTGTCTTTCAGCAGCATCTATGGGGTGCTTTACCTCATGGTGATGGAGGCGAGGGAGGATTGGATTTCTAACCAGATGGGAATCTCACAATGTTTACACGGATGAACACGAGCATTTCACTCTTTCACCTTGATGTTTTCGATCACTGAAAACATTTCTGCTATCAAACTCCATTGTAGCCGCGCTGGAAATATCTAGACGTGGCATCGAGTCGTCTATGTTTGGCCAGTTATCCACGGGAAGAAGAAAAATACGCCTCCAAACAACAAACCAGGCCCAGAAACTCAACGGCACATTGCCAATAGCTTCAACCCCTCACTCTCAGGGTGTCTGTTTCTCTCTTTGTCTCTCTTTTGTTTTTCTTATCCACGGGGTTCTCTGGTGTGATGAGACAGCGCCGCCAGCACCTTTACTGATAGACACCCTATTGAGAACGCAACGCACATGTGCACCAGCTGTTCATCGTCTTTTTTTATTGGAGGTTAGGAGTCATTTTCCCTCTGGCACCTCCTGTTTGTTTGTTCAATATTGACGTATTTCTGCTGTCTGTCTGTAAACCATCATTTATTGATATCCAATACATTCCATCACTAATAACTAGCTGCAGTGGATGACGTTACAGATGGATGGATGATATAACCTTCCCAGCCTTGACCTAACCTCATATCCTCATATTCTTACCAAGTCAAGATTTGACCGTATTGAATTGAGCCCATATTTTCACAAAGTATGCTGTCACATGGATATAATTCAAAAAGCCATTGTGCAATAAACTCAAATTAATTGACAGAGGATGTCATCTACACAATTCAAAGCATCGTAATGACTTTGAATCTGTTCAGCATCAAAGACAGAATCTGCCTAAAGGAGTGAGTAATTCTGAGATCAAGCTGCAGGCTGTTGCACATGCAGTTTTACCAGCATCTTCTGGCCTGTAAACACTGTCCTCTCGCGGCCCGGCAGCAGCCTGCCTAGCCTGTTCACTCCAGCGAGGCCAAGCAGGAATCTGAAACAGAGGGCTCGTAAAAGCATTAGCCATAACTGTAGACATGGCAACAACCAAACAATAATACAATCAGCTGCCTATTTTTGCAGCAGGTCTGTTAATTTCACACTTTCACAATTCAATGTGTGGTTAATTTAAGGGTTCTTTCATGTCCTGCTAGAAACACCTGTGGTTCAAATATCATTGTTTTGCTCGCTGTGTGCCGCTGAGGCTTGCAGATTTCAGTAGCTGGGGCTTTTCGTGCAAAGCCATTGAATTTACTGCCGTGCCTTTCGGCCATATTATCGTATGTGCTGTTAAAGCCTATTTCAACCTGCCATTTACGTCCCAGGTGGATAAGCCCTACAGGTATGCCGAGCATTTGTCACAGTGATGGGGCACACAAAGACTCAATTAACTGCAAGAAAGAGAGGTGCATCGAGGCTTTCGGCTCACCTGCTTATAGCCCAGCGTGTGAGTGTGTGTGTGTCTGTCTGGAACACTGTGTGAAGCAATGCGGGAGACACTTGCAGCGCAAAGCAAATATTTGCGAAACACCGCTGGCCTGGTTGTTATTCAGGATCATTTGGGAAGTAATTAGAGAGAGTGAAGAGCCAAGAAAGAAAGAAAGAGAGAGAGAAAGGAAGTTGGAGAGAGCATGTGGTTCGCATGTGTCTCCGAGCCTTGGTGTGGATTTGCACACAGAGCGCCACATGAAAGCAGCAGTGCAGACAAACAACGGACAGATGACTCACTTCGGGGTGCCGTTGTAGAAAGTCGAAGCAGAAATCAAACGCGCGCTTGAACACCCTACTGGTGTTTACTGGAAGAGGGCAGGAATGCGAAGAATGTCTGCCGTCTGAGTTTGTCCCTGAATGAAATGTGCCTATAAAACGTGTCCCAGGCAACCTTTGAAATCGTGTTCATTCCGGTGTATGGATGCTGGGAATCCCCGTCGTTCTGGATCCTTTTACAGAATCACTGAAACAAAATATGCAATATTTTGAGAACGTTGCGCGATATGGATCAAAAAGTGCCACACACGCTTACTTTAAACCCTGAACAGCATCTAACAGCAGAATGGCAATAACAGTGTTAATAAATGTGTCACCTTTGACGTGAAGAGGGGCAGGGTCACAGGAGCAAACGATGATGGGTTTACCCTCTGTCTTCATGAGGCGAAACTGTACCTGGACCCATTTTGTTTAGCCCTTGTGTTTGGCCTGTCTAGTCTCACGTTACCAGACCTCCAAGCGTGAAACCTGGGTGCGAAACCGACACTCTCTGGAATCAGCCGAGAAGCGTCCTGGCACTGTTTAATGCCACACAGCACCAACGGTGACGGGACTGTTAACACTGAGCAGGCATTCTGGTGATTGGTGCACAATGCTTTGTCTGCGGGGGCCGGGATGTCTCTCTCTGGGATGTTAAGTTGAGCTTATGGCAAGCCGAACTCCGTGAACTCAAACTTAGTTCACCCCTAGATCGACTCTCCCTCCCCGAAAAATGCCTTCTGCTCTGAGCCCCTCGTCCTCACCAGGATGTCACGTTGTCCTTGCTTTCCATAAGCTGGAACTGTTTCACCTCCCTTCTAAGTTTAGCCACTGGCGTGCACGGCTCGAATTAAAAGATGCCCTGGAACAGTCGAAGTTATGGTTGGAACATGGACTCGGCCAAGAGATGCTGATCAGGGCAGCCCCTCAAACGTCAACCAATGTCTAACTGTTTAAACTGTTTAAACACAGGCTTAGCTTCATTTTCCCCAAAGTTTCCCTTCAACTACTATTTGTGCTAGCGTGTGCACGTGTTCTTTAGCTGCTCCTTCTTCTGCTTCATTTGAGCTATGGGATTTCTTTGTTTAATGACGCGTTCACATTCACCTCACCATTAACAGTTAGCATGTCTCGCTGTTGCCCGACTGAAGCATGCATTCAGCAGACAGAAAGCACGGATGGGATTCCAGCAATTATTTGTTTTGTTAGCTTTAAAGCTCTTTGGGGCGCCATTTGGAGAAATTCATGGATAAACAAACAAAGAACAGAGCGCCACCTACTGAAAATCCAAGAAAAAGACGTCACACTGTTTGATGGACAAGTGATCTCTGAGAGGCTGATAGTGGAAGACTTGACATTGAGTGGCACTTAACACAGAGCTGTGCTTACCATCATTTAATACCCTTATTTCTGCTGGTGAAAAGGGAACTCATCTAAAAGCATCTTTTAATCGGCCATTTCCATGTTCCTGTGCAGGGAGAACGGTCACGTTGCTGCCCTCGTGACTACGGGTTCAGAAGCTTATTTTGCACAGATAATTTACCAGGAATTGGACCGCAATTAGCACTGCACCGACATTATTTAACCGACTGGTTCTCAGGCTTGTCATATCTGGGGGATTGCATTACCCTGAGAAAGTTGGCTGAGGATTGCCCACACAGTGATAACATTTGCTCGGCCCATTACTGTGTTAACAGCAGGTCGGTAATTAATAAAGCTGAGAGAGAGAGAGAGAGAAGCAGGAAGGGAAGAGACAGAAAATTAGAGGGAGAGAGAGAGGAGAAACCAAGAGAGAGTTCACCGCCGATGACTCCTATTTGTGGTTTGCGTGACCGCCGCGAGTCGAGAGGGCCAGACAGGATCGAAGATCAATGGTCATCCTAAGTCTCGAGTGCCAATATTACCTGCTGGGAAGAACCCTTGCTTGTTTCCGGGCGGAGTTCTGAACAGTCCCAAGCTAATCAAGTAGCGGGCAGGGAGGAATTGAAATGATACAGGCTTGAGCATTAGAGAATCCACAAATCCAATTTGTGGTGGACGTGCAGCGTGACATGCAGCAGCAGCTGTTTGCCCATTCAGTGTGCGTCTTGTTGCAGCTACATGTCATACGTTATATTAAATATGTTACACTGACATACTGTTCCCCCACTAATGGTTTTGTTTGCATGATTTATATTTATATAAGATCTTTTTTTTTCAACCTGAAATTTCTGATTTAAACAAGGACCAACAGCTCGGGACAACCAACTAAGACTTTTGCATTTATTTGGAAACTAGAAAGATTTTTCTCATATTTGTAATATTCTGAAAATGTATTTTGACTTAATATGGATTTCAAACATTTTTTTGCTATCTACTAGGTCAAAATCTTCAAAAACGAAATTTAGTTGAGGAAATCAATTCCAGCTTGCATCTAAGAATACACATCTTTCCATTTCCATAACAAGGCAGGAGAAAAGAAAAATGCCCATCCGGTGCAGCAGCTTCCACCAGCTTTCTACAGGTGCTAGTTGAGACATTTTCACTGCTGTAAATGATTGGGCCCTGCCGCCTTCTGCCCGCGGCCATTAGCTTCAAGGGGCTTTGAGCCGAGGTGCAGCCAAGTCTTCCCCGTCATGCTCTGCACTCTGATACGTCTCCCCTGCAGCTTCCCGTCACACGACGGCGGCGATGGCAGACGTCCCCGTCAGGGCTGAGACACACTACTGTAATCCCTCAGGTCAGCCTGACAAAACAGATGTTCAGAGCAACGCCTGGACTGATTTAGGGCCCATTGCAGACAAGATCTTCAGCGTCTCTCAATTCTAAGGACAAGAGGGAGCGGAGACTTGATGGTTTTTGGGGTACCAGCTTCTCTAAGGCCATAAAATATCAAAATATCCAGCCACAGCATGAATGTATGATACATATAATAATGCTACGAGGAAATGTAGCCCAGTCTCTACCAGCCTCTGATTCTGAGGTGCTATTATCCTGAGGTCTGAGGCCGCCATAGCACAGCAATCAAAACAATGTGTGTTATGCCTGGAGATGCCACCGACTCCCTGAGCCCAGTCCAGCCTAAATCAAGACCTGACACACTGGCCCGCCACAAATCGAGCAGCGCTATTCACCATCAGATTACGGAGTCTGAACTGTGCCTCTACACCATGTTTTCTTAAACTCACTCTGCTACTGATGTTTTATTGCGTTTGGCCAACTTAGGGCTTTGTGCTTTTCTTCCCTTTTTCTCGCTCATTCTTTCTCTGACTTCCAGGATGTCGGGGATGATTGGTTTACTGATATCATAGCGCGCCAAAATAGTCTCCAAGCCCCAGATCGAACCATACTACAACTACTGCTACTCTCTGTAGAGAAATATCATATCAACTGCATGCGTTGCAGCAGCCATCCCTGTCTTTTCACTCACCACTAATGATAGTGGAGGTTCCCACTGTTATAATTGTGCTGGCATTAAAATTACAGCTTGCGTGCCGCTAGAGCATTGGAGCATCGGCTCTCATTCGCTCCAGGGAGCAGTGGGAAACCACAAGCTCTGGGAGAATGTTATACGCAAACATATCAATATGGACAAAAACATAAATATTTTTGATACGCCGTTTCCTTTTATTTTTCACCTAATTTTGGTGTGTGGGACGTATCATTTTCCATTAAAGTTGTCAATCACAGATTACCAGCTGTAGTAGAGGTTTGAGCCTTGACTCTTGGCCTGATTTTGGTTGCATTGTTTTGAAATGAAACAGCCAAACCATTGCACATTTATTTCCATGGCCGAACAAACCATGTAAACCAACCATGCTACATAAAACATGATAACGTACACTAACTATTATGTTATTTACTGCAGTAGCATCTCGCTGTTCCCCATCAATAGCCATCATTAGGGATTAACCCCTAAATGGCAGTGAGAAGTAACTGTTTGAATTTTGCGGACTTTAGCAGGCAGCTGTGAAAGTAAATTGGAATGGATTGTTAGTATTTATCATTTACCATTTTGTGGTTGGTTGTACTGATACTGTGTTGTCAGATGCTATGGACATGTGCCTGAATGTTGCACGGCAGGCCAGAGAGGCCCTTCAAGGGAGTCATAAATCTGACCTTGTCTTGAC
>OOFE01009900.1:13343-34499 GCA_900323365.1 Monocentris japonica | reverse complement strand
CACCACCAGAGCTGGCAGACACCTATTGTTATTATTACCCCCCACCACCCCTCCACAGGAATCTGCAATCCTCAAACAAGTCGAGGTATTGTATTTTGAGAAATTGGAGCGGTTGAGGGAAGGGATGTATGGATGGATAGCTGAGGAAGGGGAGGGGGAAATAACAATCAGGCATTTTCCATCAAAGGCCCTGCTGGCAGCACTGGGAAGTAATACACCCCCCCCCATACATGATGTCCATCTTTCAGCAGCATCCACTAATGAAGTGTTTTTACATGACAGCATGCAATTATAAACACTACCCATGCCACATGTTCAGTCCCGCACTCGTTTTCATCCCTCTCTTTCTCTCTGTTTCCATCCCTCTCCTCTTCTTTTCACTTTGGTTTCAGAGATGCCTGCTTTTTAACCCTAAAACACTTAAAACACTGTATAAAAACAGCTATTGTTGTTGTTTTTTTTTATTATTCTCATGATAATTGGCCCAACGTAAACGGTGTAATGTCACATCAAGATATTTCCAGTGCAGCTAGCTAGCAGAAAAATGTTCACCGATCTAAAACATCGACGGTAAAGGTCAGGTTTTGGTGTCGGCTCCTCAGAATCGAAGAGCAAGGAGAAAGGGCTTCTTTCTTGACCAACATTCAGCTATCATGCAGGGAGAAACACATCGGAGAAGAGGAAGACCTCAACCATAGTTCACAAATCAATTTGTTAGCTAGCTATAGTTACATGCCCATACACCTACCTTTGATTCAAAGCAACAAGTCCAGGCCTGTTCTCTGGGGGTTGACGAAAGGTATCCTGAGAAACGTAGGAAATCGCTAACTGAAGTAGAAGTAGACGAGGCAGGTTGAGGGAAAGTGGGTACACCAAAGTATATTACAACACTTGATCACAAAATAACTGCTGGAATGCATTGAACATCACAGCTTGACGATATAGAATGGTGGAAGAGGATGCGAGGGTGGATTTTTCTTTTAAGGAAATGCCTTCCACTGGCTCTGCACATTCACAAGAAGTGGAAAGCATGAAACGCTCATCATTCCGGCATGCATAGAGTTGCCACTGACAGCGCAGCCATAGCAACGGTGTCAGTGTGGCAAGTATAAGCTGAAAGTTGCCGTCGGTCTGCATGTTTCCTCCCTGCTTATTGGAGTTGGAAAGTTCACATGCATTCATTAAGATGACACGTAGTGTTTGGATAGTACGACGAAATGAACTACAGATGCTAGATTTAGTCATACTAACAGAGGTAATTTAGGAATTTTTCTGGTCATGCAATTTCTGGAATATTTGGGAATTTTGAGAGGTGTATTCCAGAGAGATAAATTCCCTGGGGAAGTCAGGGAATTTTTCAAATAGGTCACTTTACAGAAATATAGCTGAATGTATTTTCCAACTTTTTTCATCCATTCATTGCATTTGATGATGTTTTTTCAGCCCAACTGTAGTGGGAACCAGACTATTCTCCCCTTTAGAAAAACAGCATTAACAAACCAGGAAGGAAGAACATTTACTTTAAGCAAGACTTTACTTTAAAGAGCACATTTTTCACCCTTTTCACACTTTTAGCAAAATAAAAGTCTCAATAGTTCTCTTAATGCATGTTTACATGCCTAGTCACTTCTGTGCATATGTATAGCCTCCCTGTAGACCTGCTAATATCAATACTAGTACATTTTTGCACATCCTGTTGCTTATGCTATGAATTGCATATATGCACCGATTCGCTATAACATTACAGACCTCTGAAGGTGTCCTGTGGTATCTGGCACCAAGACACCTGACACCTTTCTATCATAGCCAGCATTAACTTTTTCAGCAATTTGTGCTACAGTAGCTCTTCTGTGGGATCGGACCAGATGGGCTAGCCTTCGTTCCCCACACACATCAATGAGCCTTGGGGGCCCATGACCCTGTCGCCGGTTCACCGGTTGTCCTTCCTTGGACCACTTTTGGTATGTACTAACCACTGCATACCGGGAACACCCCACAAGACCTGCCGTTTTGGAGATGCTCTGACCCAGTCGTCTAGCCATCACAATTTGGCCCTTGTCAAAGTCGCTCAGATCCTTACGCTTGCTTCCAACACATCAACTTCAAGAACTGACTGTTCACTTGCTTCCCAATATATCCCACCCCTTGACAGGTGCCATGGTAACGAGATAATCAATGTTATTCACTTCACCTGTCAGTGGTTTTAATGTTGTGACTGATCGGTGTATATTGATATTTTTTATAATCCTTTTTCATACATTGTCTTTCTATCTCAGTAAGTTCTGCTGCTACTGATACCGCCGCTGCTATTTTACATCTTGCTAATGCTTGAATGCTGGACTTTTTTTTGTATATTTTCCTTAATTCATTCCTTAATTAATATGTCAGTGTTTAAATTGTCATTTGACAATGATTATATTCCCCCCATTTGCTATCCTATTCTGCTTTGATGTATCCTATTACAAGTTTCCCCATGAGCATCCTTAAAGTTTAACCTACATCTAAATCAAACACTTCTTTGATTAATAAAAGTCCCCAATTCGGAAAAAAAAAATTCCAGCCCTCCTTTTGCGATAACCGCTGCACATGTGTGAGTGAGTGAGTATCTTCCCTGCCAGAATGTTCTCTAATCCCCCCCAGGTTTCCCCTTCGCAGGATTGTCGGTGCATGGTACAGTACAGCGCTACCTCCCTCCCACACTGAGCGCTCTTATCACAGAAAGCCCCGTGGACCAAACAGCTGTCAACATCCTCCACCTTCCATATCTCCACTCCGCCTCGGATCTTCTTAACACAGCAAGGAACTCGGTGCTTCTTTCACCCATGGGCTGTGAACTGCTTTTTTTTTCTTGATTCAGAATGATTTAAAAGTTGCACTAAGCAAAATTTTTTATGTTTAAATGTACCTCCTGTCATGAAGTGGGGCTGCAACAGAAAATCGAGACGCCATAGATTAACCCTGCTTGTCCAAATTAAATTCTGTTGTCAGTATGGTCACCGATGGAAAAAAAGTATTTTGTATTACCTTTTCACTAGATGTTTCTGTTGGATCTCTGCTCTCATTAGCTAGCTTACTCCTCTCTATTGTGAAAATGACACTTTTATATTTCTGTTCATTACAGGCTACTGCAAGCTGTGTTCACACTGCAGGCCTTCATGCTCAATTTTTTGTTTGAATCAGATTTTTTGTCACATTCATTAAAGTGACCCACTTGAGTATGAACAGACATCTATCCTTAAACGACCCACATGCACGTGTTGCGTGTGCTTCGTTTTGAACTGTGAGACTATCTGGTCAATACTGGAAAATTGACAATTGTTATAGTTATTCTTAGTAATCAATATCTTATTAATTAACACTCGCGGGGCACCACTAGTTTACACTGGAATAGTCTCTTTATAATATCAGTCTAATAATCAGAAGAGGTGAGCCCTCGATTTCAGGGTTTCTCTTACCATCATGTCCAGGATATATATCAATAACACACGATAGTCAGTTCTTTATAAGTAAAAAGATTTATTAATGATGGATGAATATATGTACAATAAAGCTAAGTGAAATTAGGGCCGAGCAGCCTGAGCTGTAATGAGTCTAACCGCGGTGCTATGGCGGTGGCAACGGAAGGCTTGGCAGACAGCTGACAGTTTACCTTTGACTCTGGGACAGAATGGAAAGGACAGATGATAGAAGTGACAGAGGATGTTCTAACGTCACTTTCACAAGTTCAACACTAATTTTGCTTCACCCGTGCATCAACAAGGAAGCTGGTTACCGTCTGGTTCGTGGTACGGCGCCGGCGTCTTCGTCGCGGCTGCAACCGTAGCGCAGTCGCAGTGGACTTGTAAACACAAGCACGTGTCGGTATGGCCAATGCGATGCCAGGAGGGTGGTAGTTGAGTGTTGTAGTGGAAGTCACGGCGTCGGGGATCGGGCTGGTCCTGATCTCGGCGGCATTATGGCAGCTTTCAGTCCGAATCGTTGCACAAGCAGGCAGTCAGTCGCTGTAGAGATGGGCCGATACTTCGACCCAAGTCGTTAAGAGTAGCGGCTGGCTTCCTTGGTTTCTGGATCAACTGGAGTGAACTTGATCGGCGAGATTCCTTGATGTTTCTTGGACTTGCCCGTTCACCCGGGGTTCTTTGGGTTTCTAGTGTTTTGGCCCGCGCACCCCATGAGGATGAGAGAACTGCGAGAGTTTATATCATATGTGAGGAAATGACGTGTTTCCCTCATCTGCCTGTCACAGATTTACAATCTGATGACCAGGGATCAAAATCTCCGCAAACTGCATTTTACAGTTCAGGTTCAGAAAACGTCACATCATTTGATCACGTGTGAATAAAAGTAACGTCTTTGATCACCTCAACAAATGGATTCATATGACATCAAACATTACTGTTTTACAACTTACTGCTGGAGAGTAACTTAAAAGTCTTAATAAAACACTCTGTGTGCCTCGAGTAATGGAGAGGGTACTGGAGAATACACAGTACCTACATCATTTACCACAGAATGTGAACTTTAAACATTAGACCATACGTACAGAAAGTACATTTTTATATTACATTCCAGAGTTTCTTTGTTCCTTTGCTTTCTGTTGCTCTTGGACTGCAAAGGGTCTGTACAATTCCCCCGGCCCTTGTCATTGGTCCCATCTCCTAATGGCGCCGAAGCGGGCTGGTCGAACCTGCAAAGTGTTACTTCCGTTACAGTTTGATGGGGGAAAATCCGTCTTTGCTAGAAGGAGGAGGCTGTAGGTACCTGGGGGACCAAGTGGGGTCTAACATAAATGCCCTGGAAAGGAATGTGATTGCCTTTAGATGTTGAGATGTATTCTGTATGGTCTGGAGGAGGGGGAAGGTTGATGTGTCCTGGATACACTACAAGGGATTTTCTCCCACTCCTCCTTACAGAACTCTACCAACTCAGTGAGGTTTGAGATTTCACATGAACAGATGCTTCAGGTCCTGACATCATCTCAGTTGGATTTAGGTTCTTCTTACTGTTGATGGATGCACAAAGATGCCGCAATGGAGGCTTGTAGATCTCTAGATGTTATTCTTGTTGTTTTTTAAATTTTCTTGTGGGTCTTGGTGATATTTTAGAAGGACATCCACTTCTAGGCAGAGTCGCTGTGGTGTTAAATGCTCTCCATTTGTATATTATTTGTCTCAAAGTAAATATATATAATTTCTTTCAATTAAGAAAAGGCAAATTTTTATTAGATAAGGATTGCATGGTAACATCTCAAATTTTCTATAATTCCACATGGGGTTCACAAACTTGACTATATATATGCACACACACACACAATGAAATGTATTTAATGCATAAAATGTCATTACGTTGTTGTGATGAGTTGGAATAAACTCTGGATTACTGCATGTCTGTGTATGCGGTAATACGATGGAATATTTAGAGCACTTTAAACACCTTTGTCAAAGTTAATTTAGGATTTGAGGTTTGATTTGAGATTTCCTAATTTGATCGATCAAAATTTGATAACCCTTATTTAGTCAGGCAAAATGAAACACAATGATTTCCAACTGCTGCAAAATCACCGGATATTTTGTGGACTGTGGATGACAAAAGAAAACAAGCTGTCTGAACTTAATCGGAAACCAATTTATACGCCACAAATTACTGAACTTGATAGAAGGAACATGCTTTTCTATATTGTCTGTCTACGCTGTCTATATCTTTCGGGGAATAATGAGGTATGGGATATAGATAAGTATGTCGATAGACGTGCCGGTGCTGTTCAGAGTGGAAGCAGGTACACTTTATTTTAGTAGACACTGCCACCCTGTGATGATTTCCTTTATTGCACCTCATGTAAATGTTTTGAGTGGCCCAATTACACTTTAGAAATGTAACAAATAGTAAATACATAATTGCATAGTTGCATAGAATCCCTAAAGTTTAAGTACTACCACTAATATTAAGAATATTGAACATGTAAAATATGTTTGTTTTTTTTTAAACATATGTTAAATTTGATTTGAAAACGTGTTTATTTAAAAGTAATATTTAAAAAAAATATTTGTTTATTTTATTTGCAAATATGTATTTTACTTAAAAACATTTGTTGATTTATTTTGAGGCCACATGACTGTCCAGTCACGTGACACAAGGGAAGCCTGAACACCCAGTAGCGTCCCAGTCATTCCAGTTTGACAGGATGACCTCCGGACTGCCCGCTGTTTTCGCTTTATTTCTGTTTTTGCCTTTAAATTTCTGCTCATGCCAGAGCTACGTCCTGGACGATAAAGTGGGATTAGGGAGAGTATTTGACGGGATTGGAGGTTTGAGCGGTGGAGGGGTGAGTTTAGTCTGGTTTTAATCTACTTCCTGGTTCGACACTGTTCATTTGCAGCTGCCTGAATATCTCTGTTATCATCATCAATATCATTTTTTATCATCGTTCTCCCGGTTCATTTAGGCGACGTCTCGTTTACTGGTCAATTATGCTGAACCATACCGCAGCCAGATATTGGACTACCTCTTCAAGGTATGATATGGTTGCATGGCTGAATCCTTCATACATACTAGCCCAATACTTGGAAACTCACTGCCTTTTTGAACTCTGCAGCCAAACTTTGCGGCGTCTTTGCACATACTGAAGGTGGAAATTGGAGGCGACTCTCAAACTACTGGTGAGATTTGTTAAATAGCCTGTGTGTGGTTTATTAGCCTACGTTTGATAAGTGAATGGAGTTACAGCCATGTGATACTGTGATTATGAGGTCACTGAACTCAGCCACGTGATAGATAATAAATTCAAAATCGATTCACTGCAAATTAACTGCACGCTAAACTGTAGTCCCTTTTACAGAAAAGGCTGGCATTGGTTTTACACTGGTGTGGATTATCATTGGTGTAGTTGAAATAATTCCTTAAAGGAATGGATGCAAAATAGAAACCAATTGTTCCTAACAAACACTGGATAAAAACTAAAGGCTGGTTTTTCTAATTGTTATACTGGTGATCTGGTATGCTTTGATTGACAGTTTCACATCAGTAGTGGTGTTGCACATACTGACAAACATGGTGCAGGACAACAGACCTCGAACAGACTAACATAATAGTACAGTAGCTACTGACACATGGTCCAGGACAACAGACCTCTTAACAGACTAACATAGTAGTACAGTAGCTACTGACACACATGGTTCAAGACAACAGACCTGTTAACAGACTAACATAGTAGTACAGTACTGACACATGGTGCTGGACAACAGACCTCTAACAAGCTAACATAGTAGTACAGTAGCTACTGACACATGCTCCAGGACAACGGACCTCTAACAGACTAACATAGGCTCAACTGTTATGCGTTTTTGAAGGCCAAAACTGACTCTTGTGTTACAGCTGCCAGTGGCTGACATTTTGTGCCAATTTAAATTAGACAATTTTCACTACATCAGGGCCACAGTGGGACCCCTGGATGAAAGCTATGCAAAAAAAAAAAAAAATCATTTAGCTATCCTACCGTTTTGTTACTATGACCATTGTTTTTCTAGATGGAACAGAGGCGTCTCACATGCACTACGAGAATGATGAGAACTTCTTCCGGGGCTATGAGTGGTGGCTTATGAAAGAAGCTAAGAAGAGGAACCCAAATATAACACTCATAGGTGAGAGAGCATATCGCCATTGTATCTTCTGCTGCACAGTACGGTGAAGTCAGACCGTCAGGCATAAAGACATTTGAAGTCAAAGAGAAAAAAAGGTGTGATTATGAGCAGAAACTATTATATAGGTATTTGATATCAATGTTAGTGCAATTCAATAGGGCTGAAAACCTTCTTCCTTTTATTACATATAGTTTTTCAAGCAGGGATTGATTTGGAATCTTCTGCATTTGAATTTTCATGTGTAGCATTTTAACATCAATAAATCATTGATAAATAAACAAGACCATCGCTGAGAAGATTGGCAGTGTCTACCGGCCTCTACACTGCATTTTACATTGTGTGCCGCTGGGTCAGATTTGGAGGGAAATCTGCGGAAGAGGGCGCTGTTCTTCCAGCACAAACGGAGCTAAAGCTTTCAGAGTTTCTGGCAACGGCAGATGGTGGAATGAGTGAAAGGCTGATGGAAAAATAATTTCCAACATGTTTATCGTCTTCAGTAAAGCCAAAGACGCCGGGTGGGGGGGGCAGGCAGGAAGCAACGGGGTTTATGGGAAATGTAGTCTTAATTTTGAGAACCACTGGCACTAACAATACCACTGGTGTGAGATAGAGGCTACCAATCATCTCCACCATGGTCTCATTTGTTTACGGTAAGAATACCAAGGTGTCACAATTCATTTGACAGCGATATATATTGATGGTTAAAAATTCTACACATGGCACCTTTAACGTTGTAACGTTGCGTGTGCGTGCAGGTTTACCATGGGCCTTTCCTGGTTGGGTAGGCCGTGGGAAAAACTGGCCCTACGACTTCCCTGACATCACCGCGTCCTATGTGGTGTCCTGGATCCTTGGCGCAAAGCAGTACCATGATTTGGATATTAATTATGTCGGGGTGAGTACGTTGCACCTTGTCATGCGTACAGTTGTAGAAGAGCCCTTATTATATAAGATGTGTTCAATATCTCAACTGCACCAGCCACACTATGATATTTTCCTTTAGGATTTGTTTTATAGTTGCTGATTGTAAATTAATCTGGATAAGAGAATCTGCTGTGTCTGCTGAAATGCAATTTCATCTATTTAGATTTGGAATGAGCGGAACTTTGACAGCAAGTACATCAAGGTAATCCTAACCCCTTACCCTTCTACGTCCTTCTATTGTTGAAATCAAAACATTTTACTTGACAGTGTGGCTAAGCTTGATCATAAATGAGAATTGGAGTATATCAAAAAAAAAAAAAAACAGCCACCAACATTTGGTTTTGTCCCACGAGTCTGACAGCGGTCAAGAACCTTTTTAAACATAGCTGGGTTCCTCTGAGAGCATATCCTTTGTCGCCAAGGTGCTCCGGGACATGTTGGATAAAGTTGGCCGAACTGATGTTGGCATCATCGCGGCGGATGGTGATTGGAGCATCGCCAATACTATGATCGTTGACCCCTACCTTAACGATGCCGTTGAGGTGGTTGGGTAAGTAAAGATGGCTCGATGCCACATTTGGCACAAACCAACGCTTTAAAACTTGCACCACATGATCACTTAATTGCCCCAGTGGCATGACAATCACAATGCAATCTCACGTGTCTGTATCACTTGCTTTAAGTTCGCTAAAGGGGATTTTGGTCTGTGACAAATGATTTACAAAACATGTGATGTGCAGTGTCAATCATTCGGCCATTCTGCGTGCGTCTTTTTTTATACCCTCCCATGAGTTAGGCTTTTTAGCCATTCAAACCCAGCGTTGAGGCCTCAACTGGGCAATAAGGAAGTTGTTCTTATCCTCATTAAATATATTTGTGCTGGATCAATATATAGCTGAATGTTTGTGGCTGTTTTTCCATTGCATTTGGAGAGTCAAGTGATCATTCAATAATAAAACCATGATAAGCTGTGAAATGTGCTTCTGTGCATGCTGTAGTATTTTCCGTAGCATTTTCCACTGAAGCATGGCATTGTCACTAATAAACTTAGGTCACTGACTTTGAGGTATGATGGTGATGGACACGTACAGTATATTGCTACTGTCATGTAAAAAAAAAACACGTTTCTGCAATTTCATTCAGTTTCTTTTCTTAGTTGCTTTCAAATTTTACATGATCATTTGTGTTGAAAGAGTTTCTTCATGCTTGGGCCCTTGAAAACCTGTAGAAACCCCATTGTACAATTTCAAAAATACGTGGGTATACATGTGAAAAGACTATTTTTTTTCATTCCTGAAAAACTTTCTTTTTGGAAATAAATGATTTTTACCTGATTGTAGCAAGTCCTGTATAGCCTTAGCCTAGTCAATATGGTCATAGATGTGAGTCACTTTCTTACTCTCCTCTCAATCTCGCTCTGTCATTGTGACTGGGTTTACCAGCTGCTGCGGTACACTCTGGACAAGAGTGGCTTGGAGAGGGTCAGGATCATAGCCAGTGATAACCTGTGGGAGCCCATTGCCCTGTTTTTGCTGCTAGACCAAGAGCTCAGCAGAGCTGTAGACGTGATAGGGTAGGATCCTTTTCTATGCCCACAAATGAAGCTTGCGTGCATGACTTCTGTCTCAATTCTTTGAGACTGTAACATTGTGAGAACTTGGTACTGAACTTTGTATGTCTAACCTGTTGTTTTGCCCTTAAGATATTAAAATTTTCATGCGATTACATGCAAATGCTAAGTCTGTGGTCATCTGTAAAGAATTGGAGCGCACAATATGCATGCTTAAGATATGATGTGTAAGTTTGTAACATTTTAATGTGCATATATTAAGCATTTCTAGTTTGTGTGTTTGCATGTGCAGTGGCTTTCCTGTGTTTTTCTGTTCGCTTGTGGTTTTCATGCATACCTACTACCTATTCTGTAGGGGTGTGCACATATGAGTTTCATTCCATAATCAGAGATCCACCATTTGAAAAATTTGACACCTACTCAAATGATTTCAGACACCCTTTAAAGCTTTATATGGAAAGTCATTCAGTTCTTAGATACCTTAACCTTTACCTTTGTTTCCAAAATGGTAGCTTTTTGGAATGAAACCCTTGATTGTTTGTGTGATTGTTGATGTGCATGTGTGACCTGCCAGGGCCCACTACCCTGGCACCACCACGGTGATGGAGGCCCTGAAGACCCAGAAGAAGCTGTGGTCGTCAGAGGACGATAGCACTTTCAATAACGAGGTGGGGGGTGGCTGCTGGGCTCGCATCCTCAACCAGAACTACGTCAATGGGCTCATGACTGCGTAAGTAGACTTGGTACACAGGCATCACTGTGTATCAGTGTAGCTGGATAAAATTGCAAAAAGTTACAACCAACTTTCATTTTATTTGGAAGAAATAGAAGAACTGGTTTATGATAACTTACAATTTTTTTCTATTTTATAGTATTTCATCTTTAATCTTTATTTCCTTTTTTTTTAAAGATTTTTGTCTAATAAAATGTATTTTATTTGCTGTTTTTACTGTAAAGCGGTTTTGAGTACCCTGAAAACTGCTATATAAATGCTATATAAATTTTATTATTATTATTATTATAATAAGGAAAAAAACTATTAGAGCTGTTCTGAAGTCCTAATGCAAGGAAAAGCCACTTTTGAAATGAATTCCTAAAATATATGCTGTATACTTTTTTGCATATTTAGGTGGTCAGAAAAAAATTAGATGGGCCACTTTGAAGTTTAAAGCCGCTACGTGGAATATGTACCCCAATTTCTCAAATAAATTTTGATAACATAATATGATGGCTGTAGAAAAATGAGACCACCACCAAGAGAAATGGTTTATTCTTTTGTGTCCCTGAGTACGATTTCCCGCAAATTGTGCAGGATTGATTTACAGCACAAAGGAGGGGCCTCAACCAAAACAGGAAGAGGACTGCCTCACTACTTGTTTGCGACACTTATGTAAAATGGTACCACTAAGGCGCTCAAGGGGTTGCCAAAGTCATCAAAATTTACATTCTTGGGAAATCCTTGCTTAAAACCACTATGTGCAGCTGTTGGGCTCAGGATTGTGATTCTTATTCCAGCACCATATCCTGGAACCTGGTTGCCAGTTACTATGAGAAACTGCCATTTGGCCGAGATGGGTTGATGACAGCCGAGGAGCCCTGGAGTGGCAGCTATGTCGTGGAGTCTCCCATTTGGATCACAGGTCTGGATAACGTCCTGCATTTAAAGAGTGTTGCGCAATTACGACACTTTGTATTCTGATGGTATCCATATGGTATTCTTGTGCATCATGGTAGCACAGGAATGCTACCAAGATGCTGCATTCCAGAGATGGGACAAGGGACAAGTTATATAAATGAGTTGTGGTGTTCCCCTTGGAATAACAAGTTGAAATTACACCGACAACCTTTTCTTAAATGTGCTTGTACAACAAATGTTAAATTAACTTGGTTGCTTCTTTAAGGAATACTTTAGCTTTAAAGAAATCTATCATATTTGCCATGTACTCTGTTGAGCCTTTTCATGTTTCACATGCATCATCTATGTTGTGAAAAAAAATTAAAGCCTGAAAGTTTGGAAGGACCTACATGTGATTATCAGACTTTCTAACCCCATATGTGTATTGGCATTGCTGGCAGTTTCCTCATACAGTATCTCAACATGTACAGGTACAGTTCCATGGCACTATAGTATATACCCCAACTAATGATCAATGCAATAATTAATAGTAATCAGTTTATTTGTTTATGCGGTCTCAGCTCTCTGGCTCCCTAGTTCATCACCTGCTTCCCTGGAGAATAGAGTAACATTAGCTTTTAACATATTACATACATACATACAGAACTGTGCAATAGTCTTTGGCACCTTAGATTTTATATATATATATATAGAGAGAGAGAGAGAGAGAGAGAGAGAAATTTGGTCGTAGATGTTTTTTTTTTTAATTTTTTTTTTTACTGCGTTAGTGTTTTACATTACTGCTCTTTATAGTAATTTTTTTGATATGTATAAACTTTTCATTTCATTATTTGTGAAAGCATCTTCGCTTTACGGAATTTATTTACATGTGCCTAAGACCTTTGCACAGTACTGTATAAGTACTCTGAGTACTCTGAGTCTACAACAATGTGATTTGCTATAAAGTACCAGAGTACGCGTTGTCTTACCATCGTAACACAATTTAGCATTCAAACCACCCCAAACAACGAAAGGTCTGACTGAAGCCAGTTAAAGCCTGCTGTGACAGTAAACAACCTTTAGTCATTTACATAAAAGCCAACAATACGCATGTGGTAGCTTTAAGCCTGACGTTACTGAAATAGTCATCATGGATCCTTTGCAGCTTTCTACTTTCCACTGATTTTTGAAAAAGAGAAAAAAAACCTCAGCGTGCCCTGTTGCAAAGCTGATCTGTCTTGCGCTACATTAGTTTACGTGTTCCGTTTCTATGGTGATGACGGGCACATACTGCTAGCTAGATTAGGAGTGTGCTGTAAAACTACAGATTGATTTTTTTTTTTTTTTAGTTCTGTGTCATGAAAAACAGATGTTTCACATCTAATCACATCGCTCCGCATTGATGCAGTCCGGCCCATTTTTTTTCAATTTTTGATCGAATTAATTGGCGAGACGTGGCAAAAAGACGTCAGCCCTTAGTTACTTCAGCTCTTGGCACTCCTACTTTTAATAGATGACCTCGATGTGCCATAGAGTGAAAAGAGTATGCAGGTTTTCATTCCACCAGCTGCCTTTCATCAAATAGCACACCGTCAACCGGACAGGAACTAATCATTGAAATCATCTGGTGTACGGTTTGGTTTGGAGAAAAACCCGCATACTCTTGGCACTCCATGGCACATGGTTTCCTATCCCAGGTGTAGTCCATGGATGCTAGCTACAGATGTTTCTACTGTTGCAGTGCTGCTTAGGAAGGAAAATTCCACCCTCAGATCCTCCTCCACGGTCGTCAACCTGTGATGTTCAATGCATTCCAGGAGTTCATTTGTGATGAAGTTTTGTAATTTACATTTTTATTATACCCACTTTCTCTCAACCTGCCTCATCTTATTCAGAAGGGTTTACACTGATCTGGCACTTGAAGAAATGGCTCCTAGGTTGTGATAGGAATATCTCTCTAAGAACTTGAGAGATAGTTTATGGAGGAAAATCATGAGCTATATTGTGTTCTTCCTAGCTCACACCACTCAGTTCACCCAGCCAGGATGGACCTACCTACAGACCGTAGGACATCTAGCGCAAGGCGGAAGTTACGTTGCTCTCACTGATGGCAAAGGAAACCTCACCGTCGTTATAGAAACCATGGCAAGTTTTTTTTCCTTTTTTTAAGGTTTGCATTTCCTGGCACTGTAATTAGACATTAATATTTTCCAGGTCCTTAAACAATTTATCTGAAACATTTCTCTAGGGTATAACTTTACATCAAACTTTACAGAACTGTATTTTCAGTGGCTCTTAGCTTTCTGGAAATTAGTTGTTCTATTTTTGTAGACAGCTCATTGATGAATGAAGCTTCCCCGGTTTTGGATTTTACTCATATGAATCAGAATGTGTCGATGGGTTTGCAAGAAAATACAATTAATGTCACTAATTTAGTGGCATTATATAGAAGTTGGTGTTCGTTGCCGGAACAACGGGACTTCCTGTATTTTCACATTTGAAAAGTGATATCTACCCATTTGTTAACCCAAAGAGGCCAATTCAAGTATTAGCCTAAAAGACTCTACTCTTTTAAGAATAGTTGTGATGTCCCAACAAAACACTGCAACTACATGTGAGATACCTAATCTTTTTCTTTCTCATTTCCTTTACAGACTCATGATCATTCAGTTTGCGTAAGACCTCCACTCCCACCCTACAATGTCAGGTCCCAGAATGCAACCTTCCAGCTGAAGGGATCCTTTGTGAGTTCCTCTGTGAGCTTCATCAAACTGTCAAAATCAGGGACTGATACTTTTGTCTAACGCAAGCATGTACATAACTCCTAGACTTCCATCAAGGAACTCAAAGTGTGGCGGTCGCGGTTTGACTTCAAGACGAACAAGCCCTCCTTCTTCGAAAAACTAACTCCGCTGAAGGTAAGAGACGAGATGTGACTGCTTGGCACACCTCCGGGATTGGCTTTTGTTTGAGAGTGAGATTCGAGCTCTGAGCAAGGCCTCTCCTCCACGGAAAGTTCACTCTGAGCCACAAACTTTAACAAGGTTTTGATAAAATGATTGCGAGTTAAGTTTTAACGTCTTTTTTTACGTTAATGACTGGTGCAGCTTTTGGATGGCTCGTTGACCTTGAGTCTGGGTGAAGACGAGGTTTACACATTAACCACCATTGCAACAGGCCAGAAAGGAGGTTACCCAGACCCACCTCCCTCCACCCGTTTCCCCAACGTCTACAAAGATGACTTTAATGTTGGTAAGTACGAGTGCAAAAAAAACAGGATTCCCACTGGTCATGGAATATCATTGAATTTCAAGAGACAAGGAAATTCATGGAATTTGATCAGTTCTCTTGGGTCGTTGGGGAATATCAGGGAATTTTACAAATGGGTCACTTTACAGAAATATAGCAGAATGTATTTTCCAGCTTGTTTCACACATTCATTGCATTGGTGGGTTATCAGCCCAACTGGAGAGGAAATCAGATAGACCACCCATTTAGAAAAACAACACTTAAAAAAACAGGAGAGAAGAACATTTTTTTCGGCCATGGAAGCGCTCCAAATTATCAAACATTTTTAGATTTATAGCAAGGGAAATTATATTTTGATAAATATCATTACTCTTTTATTGCTCAGCCCAGATTTAACAATATTTTAAGTACATAAAGTGCTTGATTGATCTTGCCAAACAAAAAGAACACACACACCAGTGTCAGGATATTGAGCTCCACAGTGCTGGGTTTTACTCTTTCACTCTCCCTTATTGGCTCTTTTCGCTCTCTCTCTCTCTCTCTCTTATGTCTGTCCCTGTGTCTCTCGCCCAGGCCTTGGAGCAGCACTGTAGGGTAGAAGGAGGCTACAGCGGCATTAGAGACGTCTACGGTTCAACTCCCAACCACGACGACGTACAACAGAGCTTCTACTTGGCCGAGACACTCAAGTAAGTCCCACGCACTCTTTTTTATACCTACACATTCATATGTATTCACACACACACACACACACACACACCCTTCTTCCACCACCCACCTGTCTTTTCATGGTTGTCCTGTCTGCATGTTGTCAGTTCAGACAGCAGTGGCTTAGGTCACCAATATACATTGGGCCTCACGCATGAATGTTTTCAGATTTTTCTCTTAAATTTGTTCTTAAGAAATGCAGCAGGAGAAAAGTAAGAAAATTCAAAGTTAGATTCAGAAAACATGCGCAAACCTCCAATTCTGTTCTCATGCACAATGAATGGCACTTCGTCTTAACAGCGCACATTTGGTGAAGCCAAAAAGAAATGGTTAAATTTGAAGTTAGATGCAAAATATATCAGGCGCTTGTATGTATGAACATTTTAATATTAAATCTGTGTGTAGGCACAGTTCTTGCATGAGGCCCATTGACTCAGAGTGGATGTGAGTGTTTATGACTGGATGTGACCCAAACTGTCTCTTACAGAATGAACCACAGATGCTGGGTGGATGAAATATGAGGTCAAATGCATTTTTTATTCAGATTGACATACTTATGAAATACTTGTCCAACAGCCATATCCAGTCAGATTTTATCAATAATGCAGAGGAGGATAATAGATTTCAGCGCTCTTATGATAAATTCAAACCTGTAGCCTGCCCACCCTGGCTTCTGGCAAACCTATTATTTTTGAACTCTCAAAAAACCATGTAGTGAAGTTTTCAACATTTTGCAAACATTTTGGTGGTTGTGAAACAAAATGTTAATACACACCAGTTAAAAGTTACTGGTTGAAGTCGACTGATATATCTCCAGGTGCTGCCAGTTATCACTGAAAGTGCATCAAGAGGTATTGTAAATATACATATTTAACAAGGCACTTTTATTTTGAAAGTTTAACACCCTGCAGCCAGAAATGTTGCACTTGCAGTAAGGTTCAACCAGTGTGGATTTTTGAAAGCCAATGACACTTTTTTTAATTTGAGCTATTGGTAATCAATATTCTGTGCCAATATTTAATATCTTGACATTTTCATTCAAAACTATCAACTATCACTGTTTAATGTTTCCCCCAGAATTGTATTCTTGTCAGGGTGGAAAAGCCTCTGAAACAGCATTTAGACCATCACGGGACACTAAAACTCTCCATTAAAAGCCAGACTAATGAAATTGTTTTAGCTGGGTCAGCAGCTCCTTAAGGCAGAATGAGACAGGTGTCATTGCAGGTTTTACAGACTGACACCCCTGAAGCTGGAAAATCCTCCCACCCCACTGGAATGATTTCTCTGGTCAAACATCTGATATTAAAATAATAGTAATAAAAACTATTGGCCAATATCTGATTTTTGATAAAAGGCTAATATCAGCAAACCTGTCTAAACCGACCTTGCAACTTTCTTGAAGAAATTCCATTTGTTCTGGACATTGCAGGTTGGCAGATGGCCTATAATCTGTCCATATCTTGCCCAGGTCTGACCTATGCATTGACCAACAAGTTGAGTTAGGTCTGAATCAGCAATGAAGTGGTAGACAGATGCAGGAAAATCTGTGTCAAACACACAAACAGCCCAACACACCACAGGCAGCAAGGAACTACTTCTCACTTCCTCTTATTAGTTGGTGTCGGTGTTACTTACTGCCTAGCTGTGTGTGCATGTTTGTGTCTGTATCTATTTGTGTTTGTGTTTGTTTGTTGTCTCCGTAAATGGCTCTTTAACAGTGTTGTCAGCCACACAGTGTGAGGCCTTGTAGCTAATAGGGTTTTCCCCTCTCACACGGCTCTCCCACTGTGCTCAATAAAACAGGTCTGTTTAAACTATTCTGCTAAGTGTGATTGTGTGTGTGTGTCTGATTCATCTCCTGTCTAATGCTCGCTACATGTCCTTCATGCCTGGTCTCATTCGTTGTTGAGCCTTCCTCCACCTGTTTTAGTGTCTTCATCCTGGGAAGACAATACAACACTGGTGAAAATTCCACTTCTGAATGTAGGCGGTGCCATTTGAAGCCAACGCTATCAGTGTTTATTGATTATATTAGGGCTGGCCAAGTACATTTTTGTTTTCGATCGATTTCAGGTGCTGAATTACCAGGACCATAACTAGACTTTGATGGAGCACATGAATTCAGTGCTCTGTCAAGTTGCATATGCATTAAAAAGGCAAAGTTTGAAACATAGGCTCTCTGAAACGCTCTTGACAGCCTCTGAATGTCATTATAGGACCTTGTAGTTGTTACTGTGTTGAAAATGGAGACGTTAGTAGAGTTGGTAGTAGTTGTTACTTTGATCAGAGTCAGTATGGGACATGTTATCATTTGCTGACTTTGGAGTTTTGTCAGCGTTGTAGCTAAAGGGTTTTTGCTGGCCGCGGAAACTAGTCATTTTAGAAACAAACCCACTTTTCATCAGCTTACTTATGCAAAAAATAGCATGAACACACCCTGAGGGCCTCAACTCTTCATCTTCTTTCTCCTTTCCTCACTAGCTAGTGTATCTAGTAGAAGCTAGTGTTAGCAGTGGCATGTTAACATAAGCTAAATTAGCCCACTGGCTAGTTAGCTGGCTAACAGTTTGTTCAGGATAACTGAGCTGACTCTTCTCCAGCTCCAACTGTTTTAGAGAAGAGACCAGGGCCAAAGACAAGACAGTTTACTGAATCACAGTAACCTACATTTGGAGACAAATCTACCTGATCACACTATTCACTTTTACTGAGAACATTACCGAATGGATCTACAGACACCACAATAGTCAGGTATCTCTCTAGCCTGGTTGTTATACATTCATCCATTATTTGCACACCGCCAGTTGTCCATTGGACCTCCATGATGGAACTAGTGCTTGCTGGGAGATCTGTGATGCAACTGCAAAGCGTCTATACTCTTTTCCACTCTTTCGCCCAATTTATCTTCTCTTTCGTCTTGTCTCTTACTCCCACCTAAATTTATATGGTGTCCGCTCCGTCCTCCCTCTCTTCCTCGCCAGTTTATGTCGTCCCCTCCTCCTTCGTCCATCATTCCCTTCTTCCACCACACAGCTGTTGACAGGGAGTCAAGGTCAGCCTAACAGCCTGATGGGGGCGTGGTGCCATCCAATCTCGCCTTTTTTATAGGCTGTAAATTTTAACAAGTGTCACCTCTGCTCCTGATTACACAGCACACACACATTCACTCAAACTGAGATCTTCTCCTGGATGTCTCTCTTTTGCTCTCTGTAACTTCTAGTTTGAGTGACGTGGGTTTATGTAAGCTGATACCAATACTGTTGGATTGAAGCCACCAATAGCCAATATTTTCAGTCTCTTTAAAACTGACCATCTTCATGCCAGAAAATTCCATCATATTCATGCATACCTATTGGCATTATATATAGCCAGTTCTAGCATGTGTCATCCCACACTGCCATACTGAACACTTCTGTCTGCCTTTAGTCACTCACTGGTTTCCAATAGCTCCTTGGCAGGCAGCAGAGAATGGGAACTTTCTGGATTACCAGTTCCTTCGCTGGCTCATTAGTTTTACTTCCCTCACACACACTTTCTCTTGATCTGAGTTGGCTCATTCTTGAACTTCTTTTTCTCCCTCACACATACATGCATACTCCTGCATTGTAAATTGAGTGATGTCCGCTTTAAATTTGTTTTCTTTTTATTGATCTGTCCTTTACTTGCTACTTCCTTGGCTTTGCTTTTACTCTCTTTGATGAAAACCCAATGCTTATTACAGCGGACCGGCCGCTCTCTGAAATTTACTTCACTTACTTTAACTTAGTTTAGTGTTGGTCCGCAGAGGGGAATGTTGCTGTTTGGGTTTCATAAGATCTGATGAAATTGGACCACAGAATTTCATCACTTCGGATTTCATAAACTGGTCTGAGCCAAGCTGAACAGCGTCACCTCTCCTCCTCTCTCAGTTCAGTGGGTTTCATCACTTCATTGGTGTGGCTGCTTTGAAAGGATATTGCAAAATGCAAAATAAAATTCCAAACATTGAATAGTGTCAATCAATCAGTGTCTTCTCATAAACAAATGGAAATTAAAGAATGTTAACGTAATGAAATAAAGTATCATGGACCCCAATTAAAATGTGTTAGTATTGAATTGCAGGAACTGTGTACACTGTGGGGACATAATAGTGGTGAGAGTGAAACCTGTGATTATTATAGTCATTCATTCTCTAATGTTGGATTGTTTCTAGTGAATTTACTTCGAGTAAAATAAAACTATTTTGCCTGGGGCTGAAACACTCATTTTGCTGGGGACCCCTGGGTGTCGCCAAACCCCACTTTGACAATCTCTGAGCTAAGGAATGTGACATTATTAGGCCTGGTATTGCTATTTTTCAGGGTGGTGTTAGAGGTCATACAGGATGCAGGGCCCTTTTTTTCCCTTTTATGTTTTGGCATTTATGTTTTATTTTTCCCTAGATTTCATCTATTTTTAAGCATTTTTACATTCTGAAATGCCTGTAATCCCGTATTTTGGGGTATATATGTGCTTACAGTAGGTAAACAACACTTCTATCTTTTAATGTTGCTTATTTTAAGTTTCTCCCTATCTCCCTTTCTCTGTCCTCCCAGGTATCTGTACCTGTTGTTCTCCGATGACGACCACCTACCGTTTGAGCACTGGGTCTTTAATACTGAGGCCCACCCTCTGCCAGTTATTAAGAAGGACAACACAGACAGACCCAACGAAGTGGAGTAGTGGACCTTTAACCCCTGACATGACTGCTCCTGGCCAAGTGCAACAACCTCTGATCCTGTATACCTGAGCCCAGAGCTGTCTATCTTAAAAGCTGTTCAGAGTCCCCAATGGTTTCCGACACCTCGTGAGGGAGGGCTCGTTTTGCTTTCCATTTGCCCCAGGAACATAAATGTAGGCTAGGACGCAAAAACCTATTGGGACATTTTTTAAAACCTACAGCTGTGGCTGAGTCCTGATGCCGACCTGAAACCCTGTAGCAACTGATAACATAATAATTGCTGGATGATGGCATAACTTGTCCCTCTAAATGAGTTTGAAATGGAATATAACCTAATGTGGTAAGTTACAAGATAATGTAGTAACATCTTCAGACTAATAGTAATTGTTTTTTATTATTCCATTATAAAGGCAGTACTTTCTCAAGATTTTATTACCTTATCTGGCAGTTCGCTACATTAGCAGGTTTTAGCTCATTTACAGGGACGTCATACGACCAATTATCTGTTAGTTATAACAACGGCTACAACCTGTGTGTGTGTTGTGGAGGAGAATACTTAAGGACCTAAAGAGGTAATCTCCCTTATCTGGCAGTCTCAACTCCAACCCTAACCCCCCTCATCTGAGGATAATAAGGCTGACTCGACAACTCAGTGGGCTAAAAGGAAGCTCTGTTTATGTCACGCGTTTTATTTCTGCACTAACGCTTCAGTGTTTGCATAGGAACAAGCATCCCGGGACGCTAACAGTCC
>OOFE01009900.1:1945-13299 GCA_900323365.1 Monocentris japonica | reverse complement strand
TTTTTTTTGGGGGGGGGGGTAAGTGTCTTCGTGGGAGTAACCGAAAGACGCAGCGCAACCCAAGCCTCTTCCTATGAACCCCAGAACCCTCCCATCCCCTACAACCTTTACCTGTACACTTGACTGTTCCTTGCGTTCATGGAGTCAGGTGTGAGACAGGACGACCAGCCACACCAGCTCTCTTCCTGCTAGTGTTGTTCACTTCCTCCCCGCTACATCTACACACAGCCTCTTCCTCTTCTTTTATCCCGTGTTCATCTATAGCTGTGTCCGGCTCTTTATTTTCCAATTTTTTCCTATTCCTTTCTCTTCTCACATTTGCACCCATTTTCCTAGGGTCCGACCAATATGGGTTCTTGAAAGCTGATACCATTATTCCCCTAAAACTGAAGTATTCAGAGTTTCCCTTAGAATTTTATTCTTGGCCCGGGTGGAAACGCATCAACTTCTAGGCTTTGACAGATTTTTGAAGGTTTTTGAACCTGCAACTAGCGTTCAACCAAAATGGTTTCAATGGTTTTTGAAAGCTGATCTTCAGCCACTATTTTGTGCCAGTCTTTAAATTTGACCATTTTCATGTCAAGCAATCCAATAAATTGTGGAAAAGCCTCTGAAACAGCATTTAGACCATGATGGGACACTAAAGCTCCACTGAAACCCATGGGGATAATAAAACGTGGAATCTGATTATGTCTCATTAGGATCAATTAAGGTTAAGGGCTTCACATAGTATATCTACAAACCCATACCTTGGTCTAAACCACTTCTTTCTTGCTGCAGTGCTTCTTCATTACTCCCTGTTCTCCTCTGCCCATCCTTGCCTCCATTCATCTGTCCAATCAGCGCAGGGCAGGCTGTAAGAGCTTCTCTCCTCCGTGAGGAGACACAGACACTTGACTTCCCTGTAATAGTTCACCCTCACACACCGAAACACTCAAACACAAACACACACACACAAGAAGCCATACTGATTTCAATACAGCTTTACCATTCTGTCGTTCAGATTTTCTGTCTTTCCCTCCGCCCTCCACACGGGGGCGTTATACTTGTACGTGAGTGTGTGACTGTAGACATCCATGTGGCTGTTATTGTTGTCGCTGTGCATTTGAAAAAGACAACTCAAATCAACAGATCACTCTCACCGGACTGTTGGGTTGAATTTTTCGGGTGAATATTTCTCTTGGCGCCACATAGCTCTGTAGCCAGCTAAAATCCAGTTTAGTCTTCTATCTAGTGCCTTCACTGTCAAAAAAAAACAGGAGTCCAAGGAAGAAGCAGCTCACACAAACACAAAGGAGTAGAGTCTTAGATAGTCTTAGAGCTTTAACTGAAGGTCCCGCTCCTCAGATGAGGATTATACCAAAACTAGACACAGATTAAAGGATAATTCCAGTTTTTATGTGATATCCACATGGTTCTCTGTTCAGAGAGTCATCTAATGCATGGTTTGGTTCCTCTTGCTTTTTGTTCGGTGACTACCAGAAGATCAGACCATCAAAACCATTCACAGACCAAAGATCCATCTGGGTATCACATTAAAACAAAACTACAATCTCCACTGTAAGAAACTTATATTGTTATACCAGTCGTACTTGTACTAGTGCTAGTTTGACTTTAGATGTTTAATGAGATGAGACCTGTTAGAGGGCACAGTCACCTGTCATCTCCTCTAACAGACTGCCATCTAGTGGTGAGAGTCTCCAATTACGGTCCAAATCAGAGGCGAGCCAATGTGAAGGCATGCCATGTAGTTCCCGCTGATCAGCAGGCTGTTTTATATGCTGAAGTTTATTCCCTCGTTCATTCCATCAATGAAGATGTGACAGAAAGGTGGATCAGAATACTGTCACCTAGTTGTCACACTCATACAATCATATAAATGGGCTTTAAATGGGCTTTAGTGTCACACTTCAACAGACACTGGCTGAGCTGGCAGATGGCAAGTCCTTAGAGAGTTCAGTCAGCAACAGCGTCACTGTCCAAAGTACTATGTTGGGATTAATTTATTTGGCCTGCCTGATGCAGTGAGTGGAATCAGCTGACAGCGATCCACAGTGCAAACCGCAACACGTGGTTTCTCTGAGCGGGCTGAAAGAATTGTGGCCCAGCTCTGACAGAAGATAATGAAGTGGCTAGAACAGAACAAGAGGAGAATAATAAACCTGACTGGCAAATATGGATTAAACCCAGTTGCTCACTGACAGCAGGTCTCAATATAAGAAGGTGCAATCCATGTCTGTTATTCAGTAGCCACATAGAGGAAAATAAATGTGTCTGGTGGTAAGGCTGGGTCCAGAGCCCGTAGTGGATGTAGGTTTAATTTATTATAGCGTGATCTAAAAGGCCAAACTGATTACAGATCAGTCCTACTACTCCTAAAGGCCCAGGCCTTAGCCAACCAGCGAGCTGTAGCGAACTGATTACTTATATATATATATATATATATATATATATATATATATATATATATATGGGCTCTCCTCTTGTCCGTGCATAAAATGCTGTAATTCTCTTTATCAGTAAGTTGTCATTACAAACACACAATTAGAAGTCAATAGGTCTTCCCTGTTCAAATCAACAGATTTGAACAGTAGAATTGTCTGTTCTACTTCTAAGAGTCCATCCAGGCCCTAGTGTGAGTTTTTGAGCTGGGGGAAACCCTCCATATCAACACGTTCTCTATATCACTGGACGGACAACAATGTCCATGTGTTTATGTTTGTTTTGTTAGACTTGGTTTAGAGGCATTTTATTATCCATGTGATGATGTATTGTAATGGTTGATTTTGCTGATTGTGTTAATTTATTCTGTAGTACACTTAGGATTTGGATGTTTTAGGAGCTGACCCCCAGGTGGCGCTGTGTTTAACCAAGCCAGATGGGAGTAAGTACAAAAATGAATAAAGGAGATAAAATAGAGATCTCCTTTATTAAAACCAGCTGCACAACTGGTTTTTGATAAAAGTGCATTCATCTTCTGAAAAGCGTGATGTGTTTTCAGATGAGCACTGGTTCGATATCCTAACACAATGTTTTTCATACCGGTACAAATTTAAAGGTGCCACATGTAACATCTTAACATAAATAAATTATAGCCATATTAATTTTGACTGTATTAATAGCCGTAAAACAAATGAGACCATCTCTTTATTGTGTGCCACCGGGTCGGATTCAGCAGGAAATCTGCTGCATTGCATTACGGTACAAAACGGGAAGTGTTTTTACTTTGCAAGTAATACACAACATTATTCTACTTATTCTAGCTGCATCGTTTCAACTTTATGTTAGCTGTCACTAAGGGTTGTAAATCACCTCTTATCCTCCTTCTTACTCCTCAAAACAGACAGGGAGGTGGAGGGGGGACAGGAAGCAACAGGGTTTATGGGAATTGTGGTCTTAATTTTGAGAAAGTGAGATAGAGGCTACCAATCATCTCAACCATGGTCTCATTTGTTTATGGTAATTATACCAAGGTATCACAGTTAGTTTGGCAATGATATATTGAAAAATAAAAGTGTCACACACAGCACCTTTAAATCGGCCGTCAACAGTTGTGCGATACCAGAATGACGAGGGCAAAGGAACCACCTGGGAGCCAATCATGCAACTTTACACACGGCAAAGAATTGTATGAATGTACCATCCAATGTGAAGTGAAGATTATTTTTTATGCCTTTTGTCTTAGATTGTTCTCAACTATGTGTTTATGGTTTGTTATGTTTTTTGTTGGGGTTTTTTTTTTTTCCCCCCTTTCTCTCGGAAAGCACAAAAAGTCTAAGCAATGTGTAGAGGCAGAGAAAATATACTGCCATATTTAGTAGAGGGAGGGGGGAAAGAGGGAGCGACGGGTGTTAAATGCAGCAACTAGATGCTAATGTAGGACGTGGTGGACTAGACACGAGAATACAATGAGCATGCTGCACACACTGCTCATCGTTGTGAGGGTCAAACACACCGATAGAAAAACGACTCGTATATGAACATTTTCTTTTCATTTATTGTCATTCCTGCGATATGCACCTTTCACACAGTGCGAGCTAATGGTTGCAGATTTACATTACACTTGAACTTCCTTATTTGTGCTTCTGTAGTGAGTGGAGTCTGTTGGCTTATGGTGTCCAGATGCAGAGGAGCCTACTGTATTCATGGCACGTTCTTGGAAAGTCACTGATATCTGTATCCCAGTCTCTTATTGCTTTATTTGAGGACTGTCACTCTCTCAGCAGTGTTTATGTACGTGTTTACCATATGGGACCAGAGATGAGGGAAACTTTGACCTATATGTAGCCTGTCCTCCAGATTGTATTGAGGTAGGATCCCAATAGGATGCCCCGTTCTGATGTGGCTCAGTGTCAATTGTGATGACGCTTTAACGTTTTGAATTTCGGTCTTTAATTGGATTTAATCCTGCGACAATTCTAATTGTTCAAAGTTGCACGTTAAAGTTAATGTTGTTTAAGGTGAAACCTGACTTTCCATGTGAGTCACCGGGAGGCTACTAGCACTATGCTTGTTCAGTCTGGCAGCCATATTCATCTAATGGGCATTAGACACTGTGACATGCTGTAGATAACATGCCTGCATTCCTCTTGGTCTCTGCACACGCGCTAATGCAGCGTTCCATACAATGTTAGAAGTCGGAAATTCCCAGCTGGAAGGTCGTTGTTAAATTCTGGTAGTCCAGCTTGAAAAAACCTGATAAGGAACTGTGACGCCCAGCGTGAAATACAGTTCCCCATGCAACAGCTAATGTTATGGCAATGATATTTAGCACAGATAGCGAGCTAGTTAGCGTAGAGAGGTAGCAACTGTAAGCGCAACTTTACATTTCAAATTTAGATGCTTAACCATTTACTACATGGATGGATTTGATGGATTTAAGGTCACGCAATGCCGAAAACTTAAGTGTATTTTGAGGATTATAAGCATGTTTTAAAGTAACACTGTGTAGCTTTTATTGCCATGTTGCTGTCACATCTGATAACTGCATCACAGGAAATATTTCCCAATTTTCCTACTTGGAATTCCGACTCGGCGGGCCAATCCATTGCATTTTTCCTAGCAGGACGTCAAGATTTCTGACTTTCCAACATCTCCGGAACGCTGCATTAGACGCTAAATGTGGCAGAATTTAGCTCCATTTTGTGTGTGTCTGGATTTCCTCTGCAGGCTCTAATCATGTTTTATGCAGCTGTATTGGAAAGATCAGATCGGTGTCAAATTTTCCAATGTGAGCCGTCAATTTTAAGGCCTGCTTTGGCTGCACGTGTGTGAGATCGCTAAACTGTGGCTGTAACCGTCGACATGAACCAGGCGCTTTAGTTCGTTCTGGCATCTGAGCGTTTTCATTCGCAGACTAGAAGATGTGTTTGTATTTTTTTTTTTTTTTTTTGGTCAAAAAAGAAGTTGAGTTGATTTTGGTGGTTTTCTGAATGACATGAATGCCTTTCAATACATGAATATCTCTTTATTAAAAAGGTTTAAATGTGTGAAACCAACCTCAGAAATGTAACTGTACAAAATATTGCTGATAATCATTCCATTGCACATAGTTTGATTTGCGTTTATATGCAATACTTTAATTTTGTGGGGAAATTTGTTTCTGTGTTAATATTGTTATTGAAACAAATGTAAATATTCCATTCAGGCAAATAAGCCGTTCTACGTTTATATAAAAAAATCTTATGAGTGTATGGATTAAAAATGATATTAATGAGCAGCAAACTTTTTAATAAACTATATTTGTTACACTTCTATTGTGAATAAAACAATCTTTTAATAAGTGGTGGTGTTTTGGTGTTTTCTCTCTCTCAACCCAACAGGCTGGGCCCTTTCTAGAAAGGTCTTCCAATCGCATTCCATCATATTGGGTGGCAGAATTTGTTTTTTTTTTTTTTTTTTTAAAGTAGTTCTAAACCTGTCTTTGCTGTTGGAGCTTCATATTACCTGCTGGTTATGTGTTGGTATTGCAGGCTTGAACCCCACAGTAGCTTTAATTTATAAAAATATGAATGGTGATGGTTGATATCAAACTATTAAACTTTTAAAAATGAGTTGAATCTTACATGATTTTTTATGAGTTTTAAGATTAAGAGGCCAATTATTGGAAGTGTACAGAAACTTGTTAATGGAGGCTTCATGTTGAACCCCAAGGTGTTTTACATTAAAGACAGCATAAAATATCCTAGAAATGCTCTCCTACAATAGACAATGAGCATAGCAGCTTTATTAACTGGGCGTACACACAATTTTAAAAATGACTTAAGGTCACGATAAGGAGTAAATCCAACTACATTTTTATAAATGAGGCCCCTGGGCTCCGTTTTTCAAAACTTTTGATAGGATTTCAGTGGTTTGATTGAAATATGTTTTTTTTTTTTTTCATTTAGATTGGGATTTGGATTTTTAAATGTACAAAATCAGGATAATCTTGATCCCACTGGCAGTGTGGATTCAGAGACATGCCTGCATACACGCCATGTTAACCACTAGGTGGCAGCAATGGCCACAGCAACAGATGAAGGTCAGGAATAGACATACTGGTCTGGCAGTAAAATACCAAAGAATGACGTTTTTAAACACTACAATTGTGTGCAAGTCGGTGCCGAGTGTAATACGCACATTAATACAACCAAAGCCCACTAAACAACCGTGTCTACCTCACGTGAACAGGACCAACAACTGCTGACAGTAATGACGATGGCCAACATTTCGTGGTCATTTTCCTCCGTGGTTAGCTCTGCTTCTCAGCTTCTCTTTAAGACTACATCTCCTGTTAGTCCCCTTGATAGCTCAATTGGTAGAGCAGTGAACTATATAGAATTAATAGACATCCTTAGGTCACTGGTTCAAATCTGGCTTGAAGGAGGTGAGGTTTTTAACTACAAGTATCGCTCTTGGTTGGACGTTCAGCTAGAGTAGCAAATCTGAATTCTGCAATTTTGCTCTTGTATCTGGATCAGAATTAAATGTCTGGTAAGTGTTTTGAAAAACTGACTCAAAATCAGCAAGATCAGTCTGATCTAGGATCGCAAGGAGATTAGAAAATCCCATCTACATTACAAGTTTTGAAAAAACGGGGCCCTGATCTCCCAGCCAAAGGTCGGGACACATGAAGACAACACAGCCTACAACTGAATGTATTACTGTGTATTCCTGTGTGTGTGTACACAACACTGTCTCTGCATGTAGGAGCAGTTGATATAGATATATTAAAACAAACATACAGTGATTTTGGTACAGGGCTGCTACAATCTGGATCAGAATTTTACACATAATCTAATCACTTTGCAATCCCGGATCAGACTCTTCTGATTTTGTCTCGCTTTTTCCAAAAATTATCAGATGGGATCATTCTGATCCAGATACAAGACCAAAGTTACAGAATCCAGATTTGCAGTGTTTAGATAGACCTCTATCTTGCAGTCTGTTGGACACATACCGTTATAACATGTTGCTAGGCCAAAAAGGACAAAAAGGAACTAGATGAATACAAACTGTCTGTTACACATTTTCATTACATTTACGTACTCACCTGCACACAAATTGAATGTATAAGAACTTAAAGTAGCTATAAACTGTTTCCATTCACTAATTCAAGGATCCTTCTAAAAATAAAGGTTCACAAGAGCATTTTTTCATCAACCCTTACTGTTATTTAATATATTGTAAACATTAAATACCATTTTAAACATTAACAAAGCAGGATTGGCTTAACAAATTCCAATCTGACTGATCAGAATCTCATTTATCAGCTTTTGAAATACCACATTTTCAGATCACATTACTATAATTCTATCAAAAGGTTTTGAAAAACTGGGCTTCAACCACTGGTGCCCTCTGGATGAAGCATTGTCATCCTGAAAGAGCCCAATCCCATCAGGATAGAAATGCAGAGGTGTATTCCAGACAAGGAAAGTCAGGGAATTTGATCAATTCTGTTGGAAAATCAAGAAATATCGGGGCATTTTACAAATTGCTTCACAGGAATATAGCAGAATGTATTTTTCAATTTGTTTCACACTGTTGCATCAGATGGTTTTCAGTCCTGAAGTGGAAGCCAGACTGTTCACCCCTTTAGGAAACCAGCACTAACAAACCAGGAAGGAAGAACATTATTATGTCATGGAAGCGCTCCACATATCAGCCCTGAGATCGGCTCCTCTTCGGCCTGTGCCAAATTAATCGGAATCTGGACCTTCCCTGTGCTTTTATACATGACGCTAAGCATGATGGGAAGTTACCTGCTCATCTTAGGAAGCACCCTGCTTTAAGTAAACTTTGTATCCCTCTTTTACCAAAGTGCTTCCTTTGTTTGTGCAGCTCTCTGTACTTACAGAGGCCAAGGTCTTACCCTTTAAATCTACCGCACCATTTCCTGGCATGTACAGCTTGTGTTTAATCATAAAACAGGACAGTGTTAGATCAAAGACAAACAGGGCAGCGCAGTGTTTTAGGGTAAGATGAACACAACAGATGCAAATGTTGAACTTTGTGTGTGTGTGTGTCTGTGTGTGTGGCCAGACAGCTCTCTAACTAAGATAAATCACCCAGCCTGGCTTCGGCCAGCAGGAACCAACCTATATTCAGCCTCCTGAATCCTTTTAGCTCCACTTCTGTGTTCGCTGTGTTCAACACAAATGGTGCCAAGAAGAGCCCCGCTTCATAGACAGGTTCAGCCGACCGCAGAGTTGCTGAAAACCGTTCTCTGTATTCTGTAGTCGCGTCATTTTCCAGAATCTGTCTTGCGGATAGTGTTAATCTCAAACCCTAAGAAGCAAGCTGACTAAAATTCTACTAAACACTTAGGTAGGTAGCCAATTTACGTTCAATCAATCAGTTTTCTATTCTTAAACCTAAGAGATAAGTCGTCTGATGAAATTGTGGCTCCACTGTGGCCAATCAAAACAAAGTTGGTTTCTGATTAAGGTGCTTTTAGGATGTGGCCCCGTTTCCAAAAAGAACTGCAGCACTAAAACTTGGTGGATCCAGCCCTGGTTCCCTTGAAAAATAAATATTGTGATCTGAAAGGTAAGAAGAGTGCTGCAGGTCTTCCCAAACTGTTGAGTACAAGCCCAGGCCAAGCAGTAGGTACAGCTGTACACCACTAGAGGGGAGCAGAGGACCACAAGACCTGAGCTTGGCCACTTGAATAACAAGAGTCCTGAGGCCGCCCACCCTTGTTCAGACCACTTGAACTGAGAACATTCGCCTCATTATGTTGGCATTTTACGTTCTGTGGCTTCCTTCATGACTTCCCTGTTGCATTTGCTCCTCGGAGCTCCCGAGCAGCCTTATCCACACTCTCTTAAAGGTTATTTGATGTTTTCAGTCCATAACCCTCCTTCCCGTGTGCCAAGCCCACCCTCTGGCTACATTACCACTTAGGCCTGATGTCTGAAAGCCCAGAGAAAGAAAAAACTGGGTAGCTAAGCATTCTATTACTTACAGCACAAATGTGTTTTTTCCTCAGAAAGCAAAAGAAGCACTGAGAGCTATGCTGGAAATGCTCCAAGAGTAGTGTTGGTATGGAGACAAAGGCTTGGCTGATATGTGATTTTTGAAGGCCGATTTGATATTATTGGATTAAAGCTGCCCAAATGCTTTTTTTTGCCAGTATTCAGTCTCTTTAAATTTGACCACTTTCATGCCAAGATAAAACAGTTAATCAGTGTTGGGACACTAATTCTAATACTGATACTACTACCACTACTACTTCCACTGCTATTACTGCTAATGGTAATAATGATCAAATGATGAAAATATCTCATCAGAATCAACTCAGGTTAAGGTCGTCCCATAGACAAGCAGTGTAGCATTGATCAAGTCTACAATAAATACAGAATGTGATTAAACATTTTTAATAAATGACCAATATCAGCAAACCTCATGTGTGAAAGTTTGTGAACCCTACAAGGGATTGCCAATATTTCATATCATATCCCAAGTAAAGAACATGCACAAATAAATATGATATACCTTCATTGTTTATTTAACTCAACTGGTTTATTTAACAAAAACTTAAATATCATAAAATATGTGAACTCCTTCAATCAGTAACTTGTGGCTCCTCCTTTATCAGCGATGACTTGAAGTAAACGTCTTCTAAGTTACTGATCAGTCTCTTCATCTTCCTGGAGGGATTTTCTCCCACTCCTCCTTACAGAACTCAGTGAGGGTTGAGGTCTCACATGTTGAGTCGTCCAGGTCCAGAGGAAGAAAAACAGCCCAGACCATGACAATGCGTAAGGATAGGGTTATTTTGGTGGGGTACAGTTTTGGGTTGTCACCAAACATTGAATTTTTCATTGCAAACAGTTCAGTTTTGGACTCATCTGTCCAGAGAACAGACTTCCAGAAATTTTCAGGTTTGTCCGCGTGGTCTCTGAAAAACTGAAGACAGGCAGCTTTCTTTTTAGACAGTAGAGGTTTCTTCCTGGTTACCCTTGCATGAATGCCAGTTCTATGGAGTGTTCTTCTTATTGTTAATGGATGCACAATGACATCAGATGCAGCAAAGGAGGCTTGTGGATCTCTGGTTATTCTTGGGTTTTCTACTAGTTTTAATATTTTTCTTGTGTCTCTTGGTGATATTATAGAAGGACGTCCACCACTAGTCATTCTTTGTTGGCGTATTAAATTCTCTCTATTTGTATATTATTTGTCTCAGTCGTCTGATGGAGCCCAAATCTTTTTGATATGACTTTCTAACCTTCCCCAGACTGATCTCTCTCACTCGTCTCTTCCTGAGGTCCTCTGAAGTCTCCTTAGATACCAGCATAGTGTTTTTCTTCCACCTGCATGGTAACACCAAACTGACCAGGTTTCTCACCTGGATTTATGGGAGTGACACAAACTCCTCCTTTCCTCTTAAAAACATGAAATTGCTAAATATAGACCCTTTATTTCAGTTAAGAAAAGGCTCATTCTGATCAAATAAAGGAAATCAAGTAAAAACTAGGGGTGGACAAGGGCTTTTTTTAAGCTGCCATGTCGGTGTGTTGAATAAATCTTGTTTCAACTCCTGTCTCAAAATGACAGTTTCTCAGATTTACTTAATTGATAGCATAATGTGGTGGCTTCTAGGGGGCATATCATTAATACAGATGTCAATGTCAATACATGTTCATTTGACATAAATGTCAGGCCTAACACAAGAGTAGCCTTGGGGGGGGGTCTCTCTCTGTCTCTCTGATGATCCAAAGAAATGATGAACAGATCTATCAGGTTGAGTTGTAGGGCCTGCCAGCTGACACACAGGGATCTGTGGGTTGTGATCAAAGGGGGTACAAGTCTCTGTGTATGTGTGTGTGTGTGTGTGTCTGCATCCAAAATCTTGGTCCCCATGGGCATGA
>OOFE01009885.1:9286-25269 GCA_900323365.1 Monocentris japonica | reverse complement strand
GAAGCCCTGATGCATATGGGTCCATGGAATAGGAGGGTGCTCCGGTCTCACAGTGGGAGCGACTCTGAGGCGAGCAGTAGTTACTGTCCCAGAAGGAAGGGGGGAAGCTTCGCCGACTGCTAGGTGAAGGGGTATCTGAAGGAGGAGAGAGAGGAGGTGGGGTTAGGGTTAGGGTTAGAGTCGAGTCATGCACCATTGTAACAACGGTCTAGTGATTCATTTGATTTATAGACACAAATGGAGGGGCTGGAGCTGTCTGAGAGAAGCAACTCACAACATAGATGTCACTCACATGACTGCTACACCCTCTGGCCCAGATATCTTCCCCATTGGATCATACTGACACACAGCCCTAGCCCCAACAAGACACAGAAATAAATACAACCACGTTCTAGTAGACAGATAGAGAGAGAAAGAGAGAGGGAGGGAGAAAGGTAGAAAGACAGACGTCCCTATATCCTAGCAGTCTATATAAGGCAGCAGCTTTAACCTGGAGTGGGGCACAAGGCTCACATTGCCATCACTTGTTGTGGCGACATCTCTCACTCTCATGTCAGCCCAGTACTTCTGCAAGTCTCACAACACACTCATGCACACACGCAAACACACACACACGCAGTCACACACGCAACGTTGGCCCTATGTTAGCACCCGCCGGCCCTCTCTTCTTCTCTCCTGCACCCCCACCTGTTGTTTTTTCTGCTCCCCCCTCTCCTCACCCTCAACGGAATGTCAGCGAGCCATTTTATGTTTTTAGCAGTATACTTTTATATTTAGATATTCCCCTGAAAAAAGACACCGTCCAGCACCCTTGAGTGGGTGTGTTGCCTTCTCCCCCTATCACACAGACCACAGCATATATAAATCAGACCGGCAGGCAGGCAAGTGACTGAGCAACCATTGTGGGGCAAAAGCTGGAGCCAGAGTCAGAATGGCAGCCGCGGAGCCGTTTGAAGGGGATATGCCGGCGAGGCTGTGCGCTTACGGCCATGTATAAACATAGTATCTGTTGTGAGGCAGGAAGTGTGTCTGGGTGCCGGAATGAAGACGTCCAACTGGACTAGGAAAGAGATGGACAGAGAGAAAAAGAGAGTAGAGGCTAGGCCCTACATGGATAGACTAGGGACATCAGCAGGCTGCTGGCAAAGTAAGACTTCAGTAACTTGGAGGAGGCAATCCCAATGCAAGCAAAAACAAAAATAAAGTAAAGTAAACACATTTTAAAATCATATTGCAAATCTGACACTGGATCTGAAGCATTGGAGAATAATAATTATGGAATGGAACATGGAAGAGGTTTTTGTGATTATGAAACAAATTTACAAATCTTCATCATTGGATTATTTATCTCACAGTGTTTTTGCTGGCAAGGTTATACGTACCATATAGGGTAAGTTAACATCTAAAGAAATCCAGCCTAGATATCCAAAGCTGTATGCACACTGTGTCTTTACATTTTAGTTTTACCACAGTCATGGAAGTCCCCTTTGACTGCTAACAGCTCCTGACCTTCCTGACCTCTGACCCTTACACTCTGACCTCTCCAGGGACAACAGTACCCCAGGCAGCCCTTCAGTTCTGTCACCTGATCACATCACCTGTCTGCCACTCTGCTGTGCTCTGCAGAATAGTCAACTCACCTTGTGTGGCCTCAAAAGCAAGCACAGGATGCCAAACAGACAACTGTGGCACCTCTGCTCACATAATGCATGGAATACATATAAGCACGGATGTAGTGGATCATAGTAAGGAGGATTAGCCAGTGTAAGTTATATCAGGATATAATGAATTAATGCTTTTTTGAAAGTATAATACATTTTTGATTTATATTGGTTTTCCTTATTGTGATCACCAACTGGAGAGAGTAATTTACCCACATTTTTATGTATCACTACATCACTACATGTACTGTATCTGTGTTAAAGCTCTTTAACTCTTTCAATTGTGCACAAACGCTTTAAAGACATATTTCTACAAATGTGGAAATGAAAAGTCATCTAAAAGCTAGTGTTTGTATGTGTTTGTGTGTGTGTGCAAGCCAGGGTGCACACCTGTGTTTGAATAATGTGTGGGTTTGATGTGCATCCGTCCATGTGTGTGTGTGTGCATGTGTGATGTGGATATGTGTGCTGTACCTGTGCCCTGTTGGTCTGACGCCCGTCGTTTGCCCTCTCCAGCCATGTAGGAGCTGAGGGCCCTGGAGAAGTGCTCGTCCACTACACTGCTGATGTCCCCCTGATAGTAGGTGAAGAGGACACAGCGCGACGTCAGGTACTCTGCTTCAGGGGCCTCCTGCTTCTCCTTGGGACCCTCCTCTGGCCGCGAAGCCACAGGCGGGTAGGAGGAAGAGGAGGATGATGATGATGAGGAGGAGGATCCCCCAGCACCTGAGCCCCCAGACACCCCCTCAGGACCCCTGGAAGTGTCCATAAAGTCCCGGCAGTGAGGAGAAGCGCTGTTCAGACCGATGGGTGCCTGCCAGGGAGCGGTTAGAGGAGGGAGGAGGGGGAGGAACGGGGTTAGGACAGGTGTTGCAGAGGACAGATTTGTGAGCTGTCTATGAGACATATATTGACATAATGTTTTTCTTTGTGTGTGGAAGGGAGTTTACATGCGTGTGTGCGTGCGTGCGTGTGAGGGTAAGAGTATTCAGTCAGTTCTTTTCTTGATAAGACTTCGAAAACAAGTAATATGGGGCAAATGTGAATTCCGTAGATTGAACAACAGCACGGTAAAAATGATTTTTTAAAAATATGCATCTTTGGAAATGGTAAATTAACCCACCAAAATCACCTGAAATTACTTACTATAACGAAATGGTTATTTGCTTTTACGCACAGGCAGCTTCCCATTCTTAAAATAAAAGCGCCCCCCCAACCATAACCACCATCCCCACCTCCCCACTAAGAGTCGTAATAAGAAAAATGCTTGGAAAACATTGGAAAACAAACAACATCAAAATTGTTCATTCGTTACCTGTAAGCTATTGATAAAAGCAGGAGCGGTCGGTGCGTACGGTGCGTAATGTCCATAGGCTGGGTACATAACATCCAAACAGCTCATGGTAAATGAGCGGTGTCCTCACTGTTCTGTGGAAACCGACCTTGCTGAGAAAGAGAGCGACAACATTCCGTTTTTTTCCCCCAGAGAAAGAGGCTCAGTGGTCACTGATCAATGCCACAAAGCCTGTGACAGACTCGACATAGTCACTCCAGAAAGAGCGCACCTCTCTGCTGCTCTCTGTATGCGCCACAACAGCTGCGGGAGCAAAATGTGGAGAGGTTTATGGAGAAGGCATGAGGGTGTCCTGTCCTGTACATCTCTTGCCAACCCCTCCCACCTTTAACAACACCCCCTTCCACCCCCCAACCACACACACACACACACACGCAAACACACACATATACACTTGACCAACAACACTACCGCCATCATAAAAAAACTAGCTCACTATTGATTACACACAAGCAGATTGATGATTGCCTACTCCACTATATAATATTACATACAGGCTGGATCAAAATGGACTGAGAGTGTATGTTAGTTGTCAAGAAAACATGTCCTCTGTACATGTACATGTCCTCCCTCCTCCTTCAACTACAGGCAACACATGCATTTGCTGGAAAACCTGGAGGCCATTTGATGAGCACTTATGGGTCCATAACTTCTCAGTCCTGATACATGCTAAAGTTAAATAGAATGTCAGGCAAATCCAGGTTCTAGTCATCCAGTTCCACAAATAGATTTGGATGAAGTCACTGGGCCTTATAACTAGCCACACAGCAATGAGCACATGATGCAAGTGTTTTCAATGATTTTTTTATTTCTAACCACGTACTGTAGATACTTGAAAACCTTGCGCTCAGTCCAAGCTGAAAGTGTATCCATGGTCTTAAAACAGCCGTTGGTTGCCAAGTAAACCTTCAAGACATCTGAGGTATTTAGTGTGTTCCCAGAGTGACACATAGGTGTCAACTATAGGTTGCATACGCTGGTCATACCGGCATAGGGGAGAAAGGGATTCTACACAAATCCATGGCAAATTATCACCTATCAGTAGCGCAAACAAAAAGATACTTTCACACACATACACACACAGGTACATATAGCAACCTACAATCCGCAAACAGAAATAACTACAAATGTATCCTCCAAAGCTTAAGCCACAATAACAACATCAAGTTAGATGCATTTTCTGTTAAGGTGTAGCCTACTTTTCCTGTTTTAAGAGTTAAGAGGTGCTTGTTGTTTGGGCATGCCAGTCTTTTTGACAGGCACTTTAGAACGCCTGGGAGAATAGTGTGGAAAATTTGCAGAATTCCATGGACGAGTGTCAGATGAGGTGGAATGTCTCTGATGTATGCTAGCGGACGAGCTCCCTGGGAAGTTACATCGTCCCTCTGCTACGTTCTCCAGATGGAGAACATGACCAACATCTCGCTATGCACACATCATGTATAGTATAAATTACTAATGGCAGGTTATTGGCATAAAACGTGCTCTTAAATAGCAGTGGATGAAAGTGACGTGTGATGCATGCGGGCCACATTTTTTCCCACTTTTTGCATCAATGTTTTAATACATTTTTACACACGCTGATGTCATACTGTAAAATACGGATATGGCCTTGGCAGAGCATCAACAGAATGGGGTCAGTTTCTCAAACAGATATTTTGGATAGCTTGAACTTGATGAATGCACTTTACAAATGGATCAATCTAAGATGCTCACACCAACATAGACCAAATGTTTCCTGATTTTTTGGGGACCAAAACTACTTCTATATCTAAATCTATACTACCCTAATGAATGATGTGCATTGTGGGCTAATAGATATACATAGAGGGTAATGCAGGACAATATTGGAGTCAGGGCAGATAGGGAGTGATGCAATGCTGGAAAGCTCACAGTTACACCAGCGTGATCAACAGCTGCAGCTGACGGAAGGGAAGGGAGACCACTATTAGTATTAATGGCCATGACTAAATATCTCTCTCTGTCTCCCTCGCTCTCTGTCTCTCTCTCTCTCTCTCCCCCTCTTTTTTCCTTAACCACGCTGTCCTCGCCCTGGAATAGCCATCCTCTACTGTTATGTGTGTATGTGTGTGTGTGTGTGTGTGTGTGTGTGTGCATGCGCATGTACACACTGCAACACTTGTCATCGAGTGACCAAACTAGGACGAGAGAGAGACAAGAGAGACAAGAGAACGGAAAGACAGCAGAGATCAACCAGAACCCAAACCGAAGTCAGTCAGTACTATTGTCTAGTCAATGATACTGTACTGTGCATGCTAAAATCTCTGCGTGCAAAGAACAGTATGTGCAGCAGTCTACATTTGCTTGTGTGTGTGTGTGTGTGTGTGTGTGTGTGTGTCTATATTTACGTGTATATGCTGAAAATAAACGCAGGTTACATCACTCCCTGTGACCCTGCAGCACATCTAGGCCCCACCCCTCTTCAAAGAGGTCTGACCAGGAAAACTCTCTCATTGGCTAAGATGTTGCAGGCCAGTTGAGGTAATAATGGCAACCTGGTTTTATTTAGACCACTATTCACATTGCAACACCACCATGAATAGTTTATACTCTATGCTACAAATACCTATTAGGACATTAAATAAATAATTAAATAAGTAATTGTGCCTAAATGTATCAGCCTTTACGTGACCATCAAAGTAAAATTGTCATTGTCAAAAAATAGGAAGCGAACAAAGAGCCAAGTATCTAAATAGAAATCAGCACATGTATGTTTCAGAATGGGATCATTAAGCACATGGTGGTGGTCCAGAAAGTGGGGCTTGTTGGGATATGAACCCGAAACCATTTAAGCTACCTCCTGAAACAACAAGGCCTTTATTAAGTTCTGGGTCTGGCTTGGTCCCAAGGGGGTCGGACCCCAGGATTCCACTGTTGTTTATATGCCTCAATGTGTGTGTCTGTGTGTGTGTGTGTGTGTGTGTGTGTGTGTATGTGTGTATGTGTGTGTGTGTATATGTCTTGGACAGGGATGTACAGCTGCCCCGTTGTCCAGTTCCACACAAATTCATCTCAGCTGTTCAGAATCATCACTACATGTCTGACAGACTCACACACACACACACACAAAGGCCCACATATGGACAGGTCTGGCTCATTCATTTGTCTACACAAATGTTGGTGATAAATCCTCGGTGATAGAATGTGCAAGTGTGCAGCTATTTTCTTCCTAAAACAACTCACTCATTGTCCACATAGACCACCAGGACCCCTGGATTCCAGAAACCTGCATCTAGAAATCAGTGAATTCTCGAAAGAGTTTAAATGTTGCTTGGAAATTAAAATGCCACTTCTAACACGAGTCTCTCTGGGTGACGATTCTTACATGGCAGCTCTCATCGCGGTAAGTCATCTGTGAAGAGACTAAATGAAACAGTAGCGACACATCTCAGCAATCTCAAATGTCATAATTAAAAGGAAGCATCTTTCACACATTGGACCATACAACACACACACACACACACACACACACTGAGCCTATACACAGGTAAATACTCTCATTGCTCACTGTTTATTAAAGGCTAACCCTCTGAAACGGATAGAATGTGAATTAACAGCATCCTCTGAGAGGCTGACAAGTGCTACATTCCTAACATCCTATTACTATGAGTACCCTGCCGCCACACTGCCGCTGGGTCACCAGAGTTATACACACAATCACAAATTCAGACACATACACACATGCACAAATATACACGTACAAACACATAAAAGATGCTTTCAGACGCTTTCAGACAGCCCTCCTCCACTGTGGAAGGGCTATGGTGGAAGGTTAGAAGGGCACTAGGGGTGGCAGCGGGCAGAGGGAAAAAGAGGGGGAGGGTGTATGGAGGGCAGAATCACAAATGTGGCATGTCACATGGTCAAACAGGGAAGATTTACGGCCGATCAGGTTCCACATTGGCCGCATGGTGTTGTGGCCTCAGAATGCCAGGTATGGGAGTGAGATCAGACCCCGGCTTTAGTTCATACACCCTTTCTGGCAAATGCACCCACTGTGACTGGCTGAGGATGGCAGTGTTATTGGTGGTTGATGTGAAGAACACAGTCTTTCTTGCTCTGGCCTTTTACATGTTCCTGGGTGAGTAGATTTAGATGCCTCTGAATCTCCAAGGTACCCTTCTCATGGTGAACATTCAAATGTTAATGAAAATGGCAGCACGGCGATAGTGAAACGTGAGTGAACAAATTGAGTGGTGGGAGGGTAGAAGTACAGTTTTCAAGGGGAACAAGGAACGGATAGAGACAGAGAGTGTAAGAGTGTTGGGGTGAACAGCAACAAGACAGCAAGTGTTGTGGGATTAATGAACAAAGAAAAAAAACAGACTTCATGAAACTGTGAAAACCCACAACACCTCTAATACCATTCTTTCTCTGTCATTATTTATCTCTCTACAGTCGGGAGCCATGATTTACTCACCGGTGACATCATGGAGACCGCAGCTATTTTTATTGGCTGGTAAATGGCCAGCTCTTCTCCACGCTATACCACCTGTCCAATCCGCTCCAGTCAACAAGCCCCTGGGAAAAAAGTCAAGCACCCCAAAATGATTGAGAGTTGAAAGGAAGAATATGATACATGCATGCCATGCTACTGTCCTGGGCATGTTTCACAAGTCAAATGTCTTGTCACTGCTACTGCTTTGCTATATTGAGTGCATACACAGAGCACGTTTCACCACGTTCGTCCCATAATTCAATTCTCGTTCTTATACACGCTGCTATGGACATGTGTAATGTCCTGTTCTGTGGTTCTAGTTACGTCATTCAGGACGACACAGTTTTGGGGGCTGTACAGATGAATTTTAAATATAATACCCACCTGTTGAAGCAGCCTCATGATCTAGGTCTGTGTGTGTCCAAGGGTGGGGTTATTCCTGGCCCTGTGTCCTGTGTTCTTAGGTGCCGTTCAGTCACATGCCATCTGACCAGCCCTTCGCCCTGAAAAAGTAGCTGCAGGGGGCTCATCATATAACCCCCCAGCACTGCATGATGTCAACTCTTGGCATTCTTATAGGCCAGTGTAGGGAACTTTAAACTGGTGGAGAAGAGGGAAAGAGGACAGGGTAGACTGATTTGTGTTGATTAGAGAAGAACATTAGATTACATGAAAAGTTCAGTTGCCAATAGATATTTCTATTGGCAGTAAGGTAATGAGAACATGAACAAAATGTTAATGGTGAAAGTCTGCATAAGAGAGACATCAAAGCGTTGTGTCAGACAGAAGAAAAAATAGACATAGAAAGTCTAATATATTCTACTTTGATGTTAGCAGGGTTTTTAAATGAGCAGGTATAGTGAGTTTGTAGAGGATGACAAACTCAGGTGGATACAAAGAATAGCCAAAGCTTGATTGGATATAGATGACAAGAGTGCTTCACAAATCATCTTCGGCCCGTTAATCACAATTTGACATTCATTAAGGGTCTGCTAATGAGATGTACTCTAATTAGTGTGTGTGTGTGTGTGTGTGTGTGTGTGTGTGTGTGTGTGTGTGCGTGTGTGTGTGAGAGTGTGTGTGTGTGCGTGTGTGTGTGGGTGCATGTGTAAAATGTTTAGAATTCTTTTTAATATGATTTAAAGCCAGATAAATGGGAAAGTCTTCATGGCCATGTGTGACACACACACGCACACACACACACACACACACAGGCCACTGAGAACCTGACTTCAGTCATAAATTCATGACAGTGACAAGGAGTCCACCTTGTGGCGTGGGTATGAAACTGCACGTCAAAAGGAAGCACCAATTAGGAAAGATGTTTGTCTCACGCCTGCTCTAATGGGGAATGGGGTTTTCATATACCTCAGGAGAATTCAATAAGCAATAGTGAACATTCATTATATTGTCCCTTACTGCCAGAAAGAGAGGTGTTTGTCCACTTGTTATTTGTTTATCCCTCACCGATGCAGAGCTCCACTGAGAATGAAGTGTAAAGGATGAGAAATGTTACTGTATCAGCACACCGATTGATTTTTTGGGGATATGGGGTTACATCCTCTTGTTTAGAATGCTTAACATTACTATTTAATAAAGTTAATGTGGCTCCAAAAAAGGTAAGTCAATACATCCAGTGTCTATGAAGCACCTCCAGGCTGTGTATCTTGATGACAACACAAATATGAACAAAACATTCATGAACATTGATTGAACTCTTGGTGACCACAGGAATAGCATGCATGATTTCTTAAACTGAAGAGCATGCTATTCAGCAGAGTAAAGTAATAGGCCAAACAGGTAGTAGAATAAATCAAAGGTGAATACCACTTAATTTAATTTTTATTGTCTAGATTAGTGGTTCCCAAAGTTGGGTCAGGGCCACCACCAGGAGTCCTTGGGAGGGTTCTAGTGGGTCCTTGGCAAAATGATAAATAGTTCAATTTCACTATTATTTCATTCAATAGAAGTTTAGTACAATAAGAGAATATGTAAGGATGATTGTTTTGATCAGTTTTCACTCTCACCACGTACTGAAAAGATAATGTACAAAATCTTTATCAGAGAGGGTCAGTGGTCTAAAGCTTTATCTATTTGAGGGTCAACTAACTAACAAAAAAAGACTACAGTATAATATTTGTATAGGGACTGAGAGTGTGTCTGTGGTTCTCAGTACTAAGTTTACAGTGGCCTTATTGTACTTTATGGTATGATCTCCTAAAGTATCATTATCAACCATTTTATATATAGTGTTTTCCTGTGATGTGTGTATTGTATCTTTATAAAATGTATTGTAGGATTAATATATGTCTTTGAATAAGAGTACTTCACATGAAACGTTTGGGAACCCCTGGTCTACGTCATTCATATAAATATGAAATATGGTAGAACATACCAATCGGAAGTTGCTCCTCGGACAATTAATGGGAGGCTGATTTTAAGGACCCCACGAAATGTCAATTTTAGTTTGTTTAAACGTGGATACCATACAATGACTTAGATATTGCTGTCAAATAAATACCCTACTAGTAAACTTGGTTCCTCCGTGCCATTGGGGGGCGCATGTCCGCTGTAAATAAATGCCATCGTGGGTTGACGAGGGCCGCCCAGCCATGTTGAGGAGTCTGACAAGCAAACTGCAGCCCGCCATTGTGTAGAAACCAGGCACTGTAGGGAGATAGGGGCACTTGGCGAAACTCTTCAATAGCTAGGCATTTTCTACGCCTGCCGCTTTTATTTAGAAACAAATATAGTAACACAGGCTCCAGGGGGGGAAAGACATGTCAGCCAGCAGCCTTCTTGAACAGGTAAAGAGAGGCACTTTCTGAACATTTACGAGGGCCAAATTCTCAGCATCGCGACGGCTAGCGAAGATAGCTTAGCACAGAGGCAGCGGCTCAGTAGTGCAGTAGGCCTGACCACCTGCTAAAGGGACTGACTGGTGAAAATATATCTCTTCATCTATTTTTTCCCCTTCCTCTCTTCTCATAAATCAAACCTTCATGAATCACCTGGACCCAATCCAGAGACCGAAAGGCCAAGCAAATAAAGGTAAGAATAAATCTTAGCTTAACATTATCGAGTTGGGCTGAGTAAATGCGGATCTTTTGCGTGCGGTGCGCTTTGAAAATCTTAGGTGCGCTGATGCGATAGTCTCCTAGCTAGTTCACAGACAGGCCAGTCTCTATTGCTGGCTATATTTAACGATTTTTACGCGAACCACGGAGCTAACTAATATGCGTTTACAGTGTATTGTTCTGTTTTTCAATCCTTGACCCACTACTTGAGCTTCCTTTACAGCGCCGAAATGGTTCTCGTAAGGATCCCAGATAGTTAATTGTTGGCTAGCTATGGCTGGATAGCAACATGATACACGCCAGCATCCTTTCCTGGTTTTATTTGCAACGTTGTATAGTACACTGACTGGTTCGATAGTAAAGTCATTATTAAAAGTATCTATACATTGGCCATTCTGTAACATTATTGCATTGCTAAGCTGAGAATGTACATTTTATGGATGGCAACTTAGCAAGCTAGTCAGTCAGCTAACGTTAGCCAAGTCCGTCATGATGAAAGGACTCTTGGCGCTCGTTAACGTTGAGAGGCTCCGCAGTGCATGCAGCTACTCAGCTAGCTAGCATGCTAACGTTAGCTGGTTGCTGCTCTAACCTGAACATGACATGTCTTCCGACATGCATTTCCTGTATCCAAATGAGACTCATACTTACTCGTTATCTAGCAATTCAGACCGGGAGCCCATAATTATGCCCACTGTTTTGGTTATTTTTGCTGCCTGTGTGAAGTTAAATTAGGCTGGTCAATGTTGCTTTCTCCAAAAGCTTTGGAGGAACCTCGAGTCATTCAAAACAATACAACTTAGGGCGCTCTTGAACTCCTGAACACTCCTCGCAAGGCAGATAAGACAGGATAGATAGTTATATTTAATACTAACCTCCTCTGCAGCTAAACTTAGATATACTACATTTTAGTTCTTCTAGTTTGAGGAGCTTGGCTTGGAGCTTGTCATGCTTGGCTTTGTGGCTTTTCTTGTGACACTCAGGAATAATTGCTGGGAGTGGTAATGATGATGAAGAATGACCAGATATTTCACCAGCATCATGCATCTCTCCACTTATATCTGGCGGCACCCAAACTTGTATGCCCTCGGTTCACATCACTGTATTTCTCTTTCAGTGCAAAACGGAGCTGTGACCCAAAAGGATACTTTGAATGATGATGAGTTCGAGCCTTACCTGAATACTCAGGCCAGACAGGTAAGATGATGAGCTGGGCTGTAGCACACAGGTGCTTTTTCAAGATATAGCCATCTTCTCTTAAGTTGCATCAGTGACTGAGGTATACTCATGACTGTTTTCTGATTTTAAAAACTAAGGAAATGATTCTTCAACTTTATATTATCCACTATTAACTGAAATCCAGTAATGACTTAACTGGGACATCTACTATAAAAATGATAGTGAGTGTACAGACAATGAGGACCTCTTTCCTGCACCTACCTCTGCAAGTCTTACGCTTAAATTTTTTAAGCCTGTCTCCTCCCCTTCATCTACATCTCCCTCACAAAGTGGATTTAATGGGTGAAATTGACCTCAATTTCACCTGTTCAATACATACAATAGCTATACATAATAGCTTAATTCTAAAAATGAGTAGCACCTGTGTAGTAGTATTGTGCAGTGTTACTCAAACAGTAAATGCATCCTATACTACTATTGTTGTGTTCCTACCTAGTTGGGTTCATGTAATATGATACTGGAGAATAAGATGCAGGTCCCGTCAAACAGCTTTCACAGTTAATTATCTGAGTGTGTTATTTAGAGTTAATCAGCACCAATCAATGCAATACAATACCTCAAAAGATTTGTTGAGCAGCTTTAGTACATCTTTCCTCCTTTAATGTTGAACAGAAGTTCATCATTCAATTTCAGTAGGCCTTGAAGTTAACTACAGATGGTTTGTCCTTAAGGGATTTGTTGATAGGACTTTAACAACTCAAGGAAATTACTCTGCCAGAAGCACACTTTTAGACTGTATCTTGTTTTAATAGCCCTTGATTGTTGCCTCTTTACTGTGTGGTAGATGGCATGCCCCTTTGTAATAAAGGACATGCTCCCTGAGAAGTGCGCCATAGAGGAAAAGAGCCTGTCTGGTCCTCCAGTCAAAAGAATGCAGCATTGTTTTGTTTCCTCATAATACAGTTCAGTGGTGTGCATTTAGAGGTTAGAGGGCAAAAAGTAGGAGGGACACAAGGGAAGCTACACACTTTTTCATTGTTGTGTGGTAAATGTGTTTTTGTTTTTTCTACAATTTGCTGATATGTTATCTTAAACATCTTTTTTTTTTTTTTTTTTAATCAGTAAATTCTATACTGATCAGACAGCATCTTATCTGTTAACCATTTAGTCTGTCAGTAAAATCTTCCTTGTTGTTAAGAAATATTTTTTTACAACTTGTGACTAAAACATAATTTTTCTTCATCCAGAGCAATGCCTATACGGCCATGTCGGATTCGTACATGCCCAGCTACTACAGCCCCTCCATAGGATTTTCCTACTCCCTGAACGAGGCAGCATGGTCCACGGGTGGGGACCCTCCTATGCCTTACCTGGCCTCCTATGGACAGCTGAGCAATGGAGAGCCCCACTACCTTCCGGACGCTATGTTTGGCCAGCCAGGCCCCCTGGGGAATAACCCTTTCCTGGGCCAGCACGGCTTCAACTTCTTCCCCAGTGGCATCGACTTCTCGGCATGGGGCAATAGCAGCTCTCAGGGACAGTCGGGGACACCGCAGAGCTCTGGCTACAGCAGCAGCTATGCCTATGCCCCCAGCTCGCTTGGGGGTGCCATGATTGATGGACAGTCCCCATTTGCCCCTGCCGCTAATGAGCCCCTCAACAAGGCACCTGGTATGAACAGCCTCGACCAGGGCATGGCAGGGCTTAAGATCGGTGGTGCTGCCCCTGGTGGTAGTGGGGACATGGCTCCTAAGGTGGTCGGCTCTGGATTACCTGGTGGGGGTCCCCTTGGCCCTGTATCATCTGTAGGACCCCCCAGCATGCCCCCTGTCTCTATTGCCCCTGCCAAGCCTGCCTCCTGGGCAGATATCGCCAGCAAGCCGGCCAAGCCTCAACCCAAGCTGAAAACCAAGGGCGGCATGGCCGGTGCCAACTTGCCTCCTCCACCCATCAAACACAACATGGACATCGGCACTTGGGACAACAAGGGTACCATGCCTAAAGTTGCCACCCCTCAGCAGGTGCCCCCTATCCCCAACAATGGGCAGCCACCCAATCAAGCATCCCCCCAGCCTGGATCTACCGCTGGGGGAGCCCCACAACTTCCCCTCAGTAATGGACAGTTGGTTCCCCAAGTTTCCCAGATGGGGCAGCATCAGCTTCCACCTAATGGGCAGCCAGGTATGGCTCAGATGCCCCCACCTCCTCTCTCCCAAGGTCCCCCTCCTCCCCCAACCCAACAGCAGCAGCCCTCTCAGCCCACTCGCTGGGTCCCTCCACGGAATCGGGCCAATGGTTTTGGGGATGCCAGTGGGGGTGGTACAGGCCAGTCGCCTCCCACTTCTTCTGGTGTGGGAGTGGTTCCCGGGGTCCCCTCAGAGCCTCACCCAGTCTTGGAGAAGTTGCGCATGGTCAACAACTACAATCCCAAGGACTTTGACTGGAACCCCAAGCAGGGCCGTGTGTTCATCATCAAGAGCTACTCGGAGGACGACATCCACCGCTCCATCAAGTACAACATCTGGTGCAGCACAGAGCATGGCAACAAGAGGCTCGACACTGCTTACCGTTCACTGGGCGGCAAAGGCCCACTGTATCTTCTTTTCAGTGTCAATGGGAGTGGCCACTTCTGCGGTGTCGCAGAGATGCGCTCACCCGTGGACTACAACACATGCGCTGGGGTGTGGTCGCAGGACAAGTGGAAGGGTCGCTTTGATGTGCGCTGGATCTTCGTTAAGGACGTTCCCAACAGCCAGCTGAGGCACATCCGACTGGAGAACAACGAGAACAAGCCAGTGACCAACTCTCGGGACACGCAGGAGGTGCCACTAGACAAGGCCAGGCAGGTGCTGAAGATCATCGCCGGATACAAACACACCACCTCCATCTTCGACGACTTCTCTCACTACGAGAAGCGCCAGGAGGAGGAGGAGTGTGTGAAAAAGGTAACGACTAATTATTGTCTTGGATGAAGTGAGTGATAAAACAAACCAATGAAATACCAATCTCTTTATTTACTCTTGAAACGTGGGTTGAAAGATGCACTCTGTACCGTCTGTAATGTTGGGATGTTTCTGGGCACATCCTTGCTGTTCACATTGCTAAGGAACACAGGAGGATCTCAAGGGATTACAGCTGAATTGCACTTTGTCAGCACTCAACATTTGTACAAAGTAGGATGTGATTTATTTTTTCTTTTGGTCAACTGATTAGTGTGGTTGTTTATGTTGTAGAAATCTTACATGTATTACGCTGCTATAAAATGGAATATCCCCTGACTCGAGATTTAAGCAACACCAGAACATTGTTTTGCTTTTGGTATTCACTCAAAGCTTGTACTGAAAAGATGGAAAGTCCTCTATTAGTAATATTCATTGGAATACATGAGCACATCTTTGCTGATGGGTTTAGTTGTTGATACATTTTGATAGCCTCTTGTTTAAGTCACATGTCTTTTAAAATATTCAATTGTGCAACCTACCAAAGTTAAGGTAAATCTATTTTTCATGCCTTTTTTAAAATAAGACTCAACACACTGCAAGGCATAACCTGAAAGTTTGTTTGGTGTTGAACCTTCAGCATCAACCAAAGGGAGAAGAAAAAAATTGTTAAGTGTAAGAGATGCTTGTTTGCATTGCTCCATGAATTTTTAAAGAATGAAACCAATGTCTCGTTGGGAATAGTTACTCATTAAAATTGGCACAGTGATGACATGTACAGCTGTATCACACATTCTGAAACCTTTTTCCTTATGTCCCTTTTTTGATGGGTAAAAAGTAGGTTCTTTCTAACCTCATGTTAATCTTTGGAAAATGGTCACTGTTTGCCCACTTGGTATGGGAGTGAGAAATAAGATTTTTTTTTTTTTTTTTTCTGCAGATAAAGTTCATATATCTAAAAATGTCCTGGTTCGCCCCAGGAATTTTTCATTCAGTTGGAACTCTATATTAATTCCTATATGTCCATGTCGATTTGAGGTAAGATGGTAGAAAATAAAGCATGTTAAAGCACTGAATTGTGCTGCCAAAAGGTTACTGTTGAGTCAGTGCCTGAAAGCCAGCTTACTACAGCATGAGTAGAAAAAATTGTTTTGTTTAGTTTTTTTTTTTTTTTTTTTTTTTTTTTTTGTTTTTTTGTTTTTTAAATCTACAGCTACAAATTTTGTTGGGAACACTTTGTTCACTCAACATTAAGTAAGTCTGTAACCAAACCAACGTGGTGATCTTATTGCAACTATGATTATCCTGTAATTT
>OOFE01009883.1:4585-15415 GCA_900323365.1 Monocentris japonica | reverse complement strand
CTTTATGACCAATTATTTAGAATGATTTATATACTATAATAGCCTATGAACCGAGAGACCTCACCATTTATTCCAACAGCATCAGGACAATAGCGTGCATGTAGCGTGAACGCGCATGATAATTCATCTCTTAAAGAAATGAAGGGCCTGAACGGCGCTCCGTTATGAGGCCGATATAAACCCGTGGAGGCTTCCGCCGAGCAAAGCATCAGTCTGGATCGTAGTGAATTAATATCCACATGCCGGCGGGGGGGTTGGTTCATTAGGATCGATGCTGATTATCGATAGATAATCGTTTGCCTTTTCGATGGCCGGGCTGTTTCGGCGTTTCAGGGCCTCGATGGAAACTTAACCTGGTGTCACTCTAAGAGCAGCTGGTTCGTTCCCACATTATATGACAAACACAGAAGAAATGATGTATCGTGATTAATAACCCAAATCACGAGACAAGTTAATCAATAGCAGTTTAATAAATCGATTTGATCAGTCCAAAACGTTCAATTTGTCAAAAAAGTTTATCTGTTTCCTGACAGGACTCGCAATTTTAAAAGACAAACAAAGTTTGATCCAGTTGGAAATTCTTCATATGCGAATATCACTGGTTTTAACAGTAAACTCAAATATCTATATAGAATGAAACATGAATGTATAGGCAAGAGTGATCGTTTGATTTGTCCGTCCTGTCTGTCCTGTCACTTCAGTCATTCTATTTAAACATTTCTTCAAAAACGAAAATTCCTACTCAAAGTGTTTCTGCCGGCCGGGATGAGGCTCCGCAGGCCCGGCAGCTATAGGCCGAGAGTCCCCTATAGACTGGACTGGAGGCCCGGTTGTAATGTCCTGCCCTGGCCGCTTGGTGGCGGTAGTGGTCCAGACAGGAAGAGGGAAGGGTCCTTCAGTCCTCATTAGATCACCAAAACCAAACCAAAACCCACAAACAGGATAAACAGTATCGCTTAAATCGTTTTAGATATCATCAGTGAGTTCAAAACTGTTTCAAAACTAGGAGGTGAAAATATGATAAAAAATGAAAAAGAAGAAATACGCTCTAAAAATAATTCTAGACATAATCGTTGAGTTTGTAAATGGAAAACTGTATGAAAAATAAGCGGGAGGGGAAAGTCCTGCTTCTTTCCTCATTCCATTTTGAAATAACGTTCTGAAATTGTTGTGTTTTGTTATTGTTTTGTTCCTGGACTTGACTGAAATAAGCTTAGTATCCTACTTTATTTGTCACTGTCAAGTTGATAGCATTAGGTACCATGTTTCCTGCTAAACTAGCACTAACATTTGTTCAGCCTCAGTCATGTTTCTCTCCCTCCCATACTGGTTTAGTTTGTTTGTTACTGGTTTGTATTAAGATACGGTAATTGCATGAAACTTTTAACCCTTAATCCTTAGTAAACTGATTTTAAACAAATCTAACAAGCGCTTCTCCTGATGACAAACAAATAGGCGATTTCTTCTCTGAAATTGTGCTCCATCTTTTGTTGTCGTTATTCAAGCTAATGATTCTCAGTGGAGTATGAATGGCTACTTGGAGCTGTTCTGTCTGTACTGGTGGTAGTTTGGCCTCCATATTCCTCCTATGAAAGTCATGATGGGGTTTGTTTGCCCCAAGTCGGCGGTTTTTCTGAAAGGAAATCCCCCCCTTCTCCATTTTGTGTGCATTGTGAAGCCGCAGCAGCCCGTATAGCTGCGGTATCTCCGGGCGCCACATGAGGGATTGGACTATTATTTTGATCGAGCCCATGCTTGGTGAGTGCGCATTAAAATAGTCCGATTCAAAACATTTAAACTCCTCGAAATTATTTTTTTTAACTCTTCATTCAGGCTGGTTGGGCTGAATGAAATGATCCACAGCCAGACTCAATGTTTTCCGCCTCCTCCTCCCTGCTCGGACCCAGGCTGACTTTCACCGCAATGCATTCATAGTCTCAATAAAAGAATTAGATCAATCGATGAAACACACAGAAGAAAGTAACGCGAAGCCTGGTTGAAATCTGAAATTGTCTGTCTTGTGGACGGGTTTCCGCGTTGGGCTCGTGTAAATCTGCCCGTTTGAATACATTTCCTCTGCGAATGAATTCTAATAACAAACTAGATGTCTGATCAATCGAGCCACAATCGATAGTTTATTAATTGTAAGAAGTCTAAACTCTCTGTTATGTTTTAGCTTTTTCTGTAGCCTTCGAGTTGGTCTGTTTTTGCAACCTGCGCATCGCTTGTAAATGTGTTTTCATGAAATACTCGTGATAATTATAATGTAGAGACAATTGTTGTAATTATATCATTATAATTGAACATGCTCGTATTAATGTTGTTTCAGGCTGCTAACTATTGTAAAAAAATAAAAATAAAAACTATTGTGTTTTATCGCTGATAATATGTGTTTTATTTTACTGATGTTTCTTCTTAAGTGCTGTGGAAAAAACTTCAATAAAATGTCTTTAATGAATAGTTTCATTTTTACTTCTGAATTCGTTTGGCCTTTCAGTCAGCCTCCATTTCACTTTAGTCAGTTTTAATGGTGAGTTAGATAATTGTTCATAATAAACTTTGGATTTGATTAAAAAAAAATCTTAAAAAAATGTGAATTAATTTTTTTAAGTTCTTTAACTAAAAATGTTTATGTAATCATGGCTTTTTTCTTGGGCTGCCAGTTGTGTGAAATGTCTCAGCTCTTGACTTTCTGGTTGACTCTGCTGAAAGTGGCCCAGCCTTCTAGCAGAAACTTCCCCACGTCACCAGAATGAAAGCTTCCCCCCACCAAACCTTGTCAGGCCAACAGCCTCCAACTTTTCAGAGATGAAAAGTTTGCAACAGAAAACACACCCTCAGGTAATTTGTAGCAACACAGTTTTCTAGTAGCATCCAACCTCCAGTCAAGTTCTGGCAACAAATGAAAGTTTGCCAGAATTTGATCACTTCAGTGTTTTGAATGTATAGGCATGTGAAAAGTTGTTGCTACAAAATTGTTCCAATTCCCAGAACTAAAAAGTGCAGTTGGACCCGAGTTTTACCTGAGGCCACGAAATTCGAAAGTAGGAGGATAAGTGACACCTCCTCTTCCAAAATGATTGACAGAACAAAAAACAAATGAAGACACTTGTGAAGCAATGGTAGAAAATGATACTGGATTTTTAAATGTGTGTTTTAAATGAATGAAGAGCTTCAGGAAAGACACTTCTTTCCCCCAGAGTGGAAAAGGACTCTTCATACATGCAGTGTGAAGTAGATACGAAATAAATAAAACTGATGTTGAAACTGATACTCTTGTTACTGTGAACAGATATTTACTAGAGTATGAATCACTTCTAGATTTGTCACTCGTCTTTTTTTCATTCATTTTCATTCATAGTCATTATGAAGTGAAGCCAGGAAGCTCCACTCCCGTTCAGTCAAAGCACAACCTGCTTTAAGCACAGGAAGTATACATACTGTATGTACTTTAATTGTATTTCCTGTTTGTTACTGAAAGTGTGCTCTTGTGAAAATTTGAACTGTTGCACTTGATGTGATGGATCCTGCTGGGAAACTGCTAACCTTGTCACCATCCAAACAGATACTGCAGGACAAATTTAGTGATCCAAAATTGTTTGAAATGTGTGTCAAGGGGGCAAATTCATGCTGATCAAACAAGAATGGGATCCTCTAAATACAGAACAATACGAGTCCATTTTAAAGGGGAATGCCACCCATTTTATTCTGGGACGGTTCTTTGCCCTGGGACGGTTTAGTCAATATTTGTGAACATCTCTCCTCAAGCAAGAAACTGAAGAAATAACCCTTCAGATCTGGCACTGCTCCATTGACAATGAATGGGGCACTGACTTGGCTGACCCACAAGATTTCTGTGTTCTTGCATCCAAATGGGGTTTAAATTCTGGCTCATTCACAATGCTAGAAAATAACCTTTATTTTGGTGTGACAACATCTTATCAAGGCCCCATTCATTGTCTGTGGAGGCCCTGATTTTACATCCCAGTGACATCACAAATTTAAGGTTTGCTTTCTGAGTGTGTGACTTGTCAAAGTAGGTAGCGCTTTAAAAACTCACCATATTTTTTAAAAGACTACACTGACTTTTTGGTACATTGGTCAACTCAACCCTTATGTGATGAGAGGACTGGCAGAAAAAACACAGTGCTAGTAAACTAGATGATGCCAGTTGCCAACAGGATCTTAACATACTGTCGGGATTACCGTTTGCTCTATTTTTGAATAGTAGGTTACACCTCCAGGGATCAAACTATCGATCCATCAATCACATCTTTGATCCTTTACACTGGCACGTAAAACTGGATTGGTATGTACGAATGCATTGGGAGGTTTCTTCACTGAAGCATGTTAGATATTATTTGAATTTGTTTTGTATGGCGCCCATCTTTTATCACTCACAACAAGAGAATACAATCAAATGTTTCATTTTTACACATAAAATACAACAACACCTCCTGGCAATTTATTTATAAAAAGATGAAGGAATGTGTGGCTTTTGTCATCTATTTCCTGAGTAGATCAGAACCCGGCTTACGTTTGCACCAGGGAAGGTGTGTAACTGTACACCTTTTCCAGTGTTAGAAAGTGGGGTCTTTTTGGAGTTGACAAGTGTTAGTTGGTTGGAGAGTTGTTGGTCCACCTATAGAGCTGCTGTGGCCCCGGGGCCACTGGTCAGAACTATCAACAAGTGTTAAATTAACTCTGAAGGAAGTAGATTGATAGGAACACACAGTGGCATAGGGCTGATTTTTAACACACAACTTTGCTGTGCAGTTTTTCTCAGCCGATCCAGGGATTCGACCCAGAGACTGTTTCCTTAACCTTTAGTCTTCCCACCTGAAAGTACACAACCTGGAGGTACAGTTACATCTACAGTACAGTCTGCAGTTTTACACAATCTCTGCTGTCTTTAACTGAGAAAGCATCAATACTCCATCAATACTCTTGTTGGTCAACTTACCTTGTCCATGTTGGGATAGGAGAAGCAGCAAAATCATCTCTGGTGTCTCTGGTATATTAGTTTTCACGTTTCACATTTTATGAACTCTTCATGTGGACGCTGGTCAACACATTTCAGGGTAGTGAAGGTGAACTTGCCTTGACTGGACCATCTGTGGACACTGTGGGTGGCTCTAGGCTGAGATATCCACCTTTCAGAAACATTGTGTTTGGTGCTCTTGAAAGTAGAACTTTTCAATTGCAGATGATTAAGTCAGGTGTATTTATGAAACACTTTTAACAGAACACTTTGTCACTAACATTTGTCCTATTAGTAGCGAACAGCAGAGGCAACAAATATGGTCTGTACTGCTGTCGGTAAAAGCACATATCTGCAAACAGTTTTTCAGGGCTGAAGAAAAGAACAATTACCTTCTCACTGATGCCCGTTTGTCTGAAATTCAACTTGGAGGTTTTAACAGGTTTAAACTTTAGGCCCTCTTAGACCCTAAAGGGTCACGAAAGTCACTCAACACACAAATGACCATGGAAACTTTCAATTTAAGTGAGAAATCTGCCAAAACTGCAGTTATTAGTTTTAACACACGCAGACATGTGCAGTTTCATTCAAACACAAGTCAACAAACATAATGATGCACCAGGGGCTCATACACACATATTGACACACACATTACCAGATTGTACTGCACACTGCAGCAAACATGCATACACACACCTGTTCATTTTTGATGTACAGTAGCATTTTTAGATGGCACACACACACACACACACACACACACACACGTTCAATGGCTCAGACTTTGAGCAGATATGATAGAGGATTAGGGAGAGAAATCACAGTCACACTCTTCATACTCATACTATTGTATGTGTTGTGTCAAATTCAAGTCAGTTTGGGAAAGGGAAAAAAAGAGTAGGTGAGTGAGGCTTTTCTGTCTCAGTGGATCACTGTCCAGACAAGGCTGTCTCTGAGTAGGTTTGTGTCTCCAGAACTTCAGTGATGTTACACAGGATGTTCATTGGATCAAGAATTGCACCAAAGGCTGAAATAGAGATAGATCCTTTTTGGTTTGGGGACTTTTCAGAGTCTGATGTGTTAACTGTTTATCACTGCTGTCATGGAAGAAACTACAATTCCAATTATTACTTGAATTGAAAGTTTATATTGTCATGCACTTTATACGTTAAGAGACTTTTAGGACCCATGGGACACTGAAACTTGTTAAAAAAAAAAAAAAAAAAAACGTGTCATTTCAAAACCACAGTTTTGAGTATTCTCTTTCTTTTCTTCTCATCATTACTTTGACCATTGTTTCACATCTGGCTCTGAAAGAACTCCTAGCAAAAAACAAAAAAAAACAAAACCTGGTTTCAAACCTCCATCTTGACTTCAGAATTAGGTTCTGCCTGACCGAAGCCTTCATCTCTGTGTCTCTTTAGCGGTAAAAAGCAACATGTCTCACCGCTGTCAACAATATGAAGGTTTTTTTTTTTTTATGGAAAAAACTTTCTAGCTTTTCTCCCTGGCTATTATTTCCTTACCTAGCACTTCTCCATCATACATCATCATCCACTCGTTCAGAGGACACATGTTTAGATAGATAGATAGATAGATAGATAGATAGATAGATAGATAGATAGATAGATAGATAGATAGATAGATAGATAGAAAATATGAAAAAGACAAAGTAAAAGAAAAAATAAAAACGAACCCCTCTGCAGGTCCCCTAGGCAGTGTGTCTCCTCCTTCTGCATTCCCGCCCAATTTAACCCCCTTTCCTCCCCAGCCTTTGACCTCCTTCTATCTCCCCTCCCCCAAAACACACACACACACACACACAGAGGAGGGTTGTTGACGGGGTCTTGTGATACCATGCATGGTAGTGTTGAGGAAGTGCAGTACAAAAAAAAAAGACAAAAACCTAATTTCCTAATTTGACTCCTCCACTCCCTCCTCTTCATACAAGGGCTGTGCATGTGTGTGTGTGTGTGTGTGTGTGTGTGTGTGTGTGTGTGTGACTGAGGGGGGGGCATTTACATATGGTTGTCATCATCCAGGGTCTTGATGGATTTTCAGTAGAATAGAAAAACCATCAATAGCTGTAAGTCACAGGTCAACTCGTGACCACGTCATTCCGTCACACTCAGCCGGTAAACCAGCCTCTGAGAGGAGACACAACTTAAGCTTTGAAAAAATCAAGTGTCAGACACTCCAAACAAGACCACAAACAAAACGTCCTTGTTTTTGTGTTTTTGTATTTTACTGTTGCATGTTCCAGTCTAGTTTATTAGCTGGATGAGAGCCTGGGACCGAGAGGGGAAGCTTGTGGTCAGACCTGAAACCCTGAAACCTGCCGGGCCAGTTGAGGTTTGAAACCTTTAGCAGACTCTCATCCAGATGGGTGGAGCAGACTAACTGACCAGCCACTGGGGGCTGGTGGTCATTTCCCACCCTGACTGACTGTGTGTTGGATGAATCCCAACACTGCTGATCAGAAAGATTGTGTGTGTTAACATTTATATATACATACAAGGCTGTCACAGTGATGTGCAGTGAGTCCAACAGAAATCAGCTTCAATTTCTATTCCCAACATTACAAGCAATCAATAATAAGGAATGCAAGGGTCAGAGGTCACAGTGCTCCGAGACGAGATGCAACAAACCACTGTTGTCATGTGAAACTTTTTTGGTTTAACTTCCATCGTAGGATTGCGTGGTCCAAATTCTATGGCCCTGGGGTTTATGAAGCCTTTTCATTGGATGAACTCAAAAATTAATGCTCGTCAAGTTGACATTTTGGAGACATTTTTTCACTTAAATCCTCCTGTGTTCATAGAAGGATCATGGATGAGAGAGAAGTGCTAGGGAAAGAAATAAGATAATAGGTTGTTTTACAGGGAGAGGCTGGAGGAAGGATGGGGAGAAAGGAATTTCCAGGCCCAAGAAGAGGAGGAGGATGTGATTTAAGGGGTAGAGGGAGGTCGGGCAGGGGGCAGAGGAATGATTTTTCAGGTTACAGCAGAACATGGAGAGTGACTCTGGTGAGCCATCACACCCAACCTGTAATCCTCCACTCATTTCTAGGTTCAGACTGTGACTACCTCGCCCTGCAACCATGGGGAAGAAATTCAGCTACTCTTGGAGGCCAATGGATGTAAAAAAAAATAATAAACAGAAAACACAATGCTTTTTGACAGAAAGCCTTCACCAGGGTTACATGACAGAGATAATGCGTCTTAAAAATGTGATCATATTTTTTTAAGGTCTATTGCCTCTTTGTCGTGCTGATGAAGGCTTTCTGCTGAAGTGTGTTGGTTTGATTTTTTAACTTCCACTGGCCTTCAAGAGTAGCTGAATTCGTTCTTTCCCTCTTGATTTCTGGGAAATCAAGAAATCTTATTTTTTTATGGAGATCCAAGGCGTTTGCAGGACAATGAATCATCACAAGCTGCTGTATTTATTTCAGTTAGATGGTGCACCGACTGATCTGGGGATATATGATGCAACTTGTGTGGTTATTTCACCCTAGCAGCCTGTGACCTCACCAGCTCCCATGCGACCAATGTGTGTGTTGCAGAGAGGAAGGGGGCTCCAATTTATCTCAGGACATGAAAAAACTCACATTAGTTTCTTTTTCACTGAGAGAGATGGAGGGAGAAAGAGTGAAAGAGGGTGGAGGGTGAAAACAGAGTCTGTTGCAGCTACAGAACAACTGAAGGAGAGCAAGAATGTGAGAAACAAAAGAGAGAGGCAGCTTTTCTCTTCATGCCTCAAAACTGTTTCTGCTCCTGCAGATTTTCTTTGCACCTGAACCCAAGTTACAAAAACAATACAAGAGTTAGCGATTGGCAGTGTGGAGGTAATATGGTCTTCAAATCAAATGAATAAGAAGTTAAACCATGCTGAAGCCATGGTTGCTGCAAAAAGACCAAGACAGCTCTGTGCTCTGTCAATCTATTTTAATGCTATAAGATAGCGCAGTGAGATGTGTCATTCTCACTGTTTTAATGTTAGATGTGATACTGGGGTTAGTTTGTGATTAATGTTTGTTCCTATTTTATCTCACTTGATTCTCTCCTTCTGTACCCCTTCTATAACTAGGTTACATCCATATGTCAACAGTTAAGTCATGTTCAAATAAATATAAAACTAAGCATTGAGCCAATTAAACCAAAGGCCACTTCACGTTGCTCAAACAGAGTGAATACAATATGGACCTGTTGGCAGCAGGTGATGTTCTGATCTGATGTCCTTGCTCTTGCGTAACATAAACACTAAATGCCTTATTGTTGCCATGTGACGCGCGCGCTCCTACAGCCAAAGCAGCGGATTTCCTCGTGAATGCAAATAAGAAAAAAACACCACATGTAAGTTTCTGTCAGAAAATGGTCTCACTGCCGCGGAGAGGTTACGGCTGATGTTTCTAAGCAGTTTCAGAGTTTGGATCCATTTTGTGTGGAGGAGCCATTTTCTAACCAGGCGAGCGCACCAGAGTGCCACGTTGCCTCCAGGCGGGTACAGTGGGCCACGAGATGTCTAAATACTCTCACACACCGCGGGAAATGGTTGAACCGCCTTGTCATGGACCAAGTCTGGAATTTTCTGATTTTAAGCCAAAACAGGAAAGCGGGAGATAGGCACACCATGGCCTCTTGACGCACAGAACGCCTGAGTGCAACAGCGCCAAACCGTGTGTCTGTGTGTGTGTGTGTGTGAGAGTGTGTGTGAGAGAGAGAGAGAGAGAGAGAGAGAGAGAGCAGGCCTGCGCCTCGGCATCAGTCACTGCCTCCATTTTGAGAAGCATCCATCGAAGCAGCGTGGTGCGCGGTGTGTGTGGCGTAGTAGCCTGGCGACTGCGCCATGCTGTCATTTTCTCTGCGCCCCACACAGAGCAATACGATAAAACGGATGAAATGGTAAACCCCCCTCCCCCTCCTCTCTCTCCCCCGGGTGGGGCCCTCGCTGCTGGGGCAGTATTCCAGCCCGGGGCGTAGCCTGCTGGAAGCCATGACCCACTGAGCAAGAACCCAACCAGGATCACTTTAGAAAGAGTCTTAAAGCAGAGGGTCCAGATCCTCAACGAGCTGCTCGTTGATCTCGTTGATACAATGTAACCCATTGTTGATACAATGTATCAACAGCCTGGACTCTTCTGGGTTACAGTGTATTGATCTGGACTCTGCTGCGGGTTCTACTGTATCAAAGTGGATACAATGTGTCAGAAGGGTCCCGTAGCAGCGCCCCCGTGGGCCTCGGACCAGAACGAGGCCCCTGAACCGTCTGTTCCGCCGCTCTGAACTGCCTGAGGTCCACCACAGGTCGTTTATGTAACACCATGACGACTCGAGTCTTTACTACGCCATGATTATTCATCTGGAGGGCGGGAACGGGGCGCCTTGCTATTTAAAGGTGGAACGTACCGGACCATCTCGGCCTTCCGCTATTCAGGACTGGGACCTTTAGTCGGAGTGAGTGAAGACAATATGAACGGTATTAACTGGCTCGATCTTAACTGTTAGGCTACATTACACACCCGCGTCTTAAAAGAAGTATCCTCTTTCTATATGACTGATCTCTGCCTGCACGAGCTGAAGCGCATTCGGCGCATGTGTGGCTACGTCGTGTTGCTTAAAGCCCTGCACGGCACACGTACAGTACAGTAGGGAGAGCATAGCACGGAATGGGGGGCTCGCCTTGCGCGTCCATGCGCGCAAACGCACGCACGCACACACACACACACACACACACACACACACACACTCATAGAGGATAGAATAGGAGGCCTCAGGCAGTGCATTATGGTCTAGTGTTTGTCTCACTCTGCAATTTTGTGTGTGTGTGATGTGATTGTGCTAAAAGGGTGTATT
>OOFE01009882.1:19764-30975 GCA_900323365.1 Monocentris japonica | reverse complement strand
AGAGAGGGGGGCTGAACACGAGAGGGATAGACTGTCCAGAAGGGCTCATTTGAAGTGAGCCTAAGCCTTTAAGATACAGAAATGCTTATGCACTGACATCAACCGAGATAACGCACCGGCAGTCTGGGCTTTGAAGACAGCTCTCCTCCAGGAACCCGCGGAAGCCGCTTTCCATCCACGGGCTATTTTTACGCACCGACACGATCATGGCTGTTTCCCACTCTCGCTGCCGTCGGGATTCATGAAGAGCAGAGCTCAAGTTTGAACGACTGATCTGATTTTGTGACCATTGCTCTGCGTCTACGTGCTGTTTCGCGCCGCGAACACAGAAGCGCGATACGGATTGTAATTAAAGGACATTGGATTTCTCTTCTAGTTGGGTTGTTGCTGTTTTCAAACGATGGTGCTGGACAAGGAGGACAGTGAGTAGGAGCCTGTGATATAACCACATTTCTGTTTCATATTGGGTATGATATGTGTGATTCTTCCTTGTGTGATCTCAATTATTAAAGGAGACCGTGGAAAAGGCGCTGGGAACTTGGGAGGGTTGCGTGCAACTGTGCAAGTGTCACCTGGAAAAAAAAATCTAAAAAGATTGCACAAGTCACTGACGGTTTTCTGCTCAACTTAGTTTGTGAAATAAAAAGCCAACTGGTCTTTATGCAACTTTTTTTTTTTTTTAACAAACATTAATGACGTGCATGATGCAGTCAGCAACTGCCCCTTTAACTTACTGTTGTATTCCTATAGTAGGGACTAATAGTGAGTCTATGGTACTTAATAGTGCATTTATAGTGACACAATTGTACTTCATGGAATTTTCATCTCCTGTAGTATCGCTATAATATTACTGTAGAGACTTATAGTGTGTCTATGGTATTCAATAGTGAGTTTATAGTGACTTTAGCTCTAGTTAATATTTTTATCACCTGAGGTATCAAAATCACTTATAGTTTTGTTATGATCATCTGTATAGTAAATTTTAAGATTTTACTGTAGGGTTACTTTAGCTCCTTTTTGATAAGGGACATCTTTGCTATCTACTTGTGTCTCATTTCTCTGGTTCATCCCTAAATGTCTGTCTGTATGCATGTTGGCCTGTTTCCTGCCAGGTGTGTCTCTGGTGTCCCTCCAGTCCAGAGAGAAGCCCAGGGGTTGTGCCGGCTGCAACAGGAAGATCCGGGACCGCTTCATGCTGCAGGCCCTGGACCGGTACTGGCATGAGGACTGTCTGAAGTGTGCCTGCTGTGACTGTCGCCTGGGCCAGGTGGGCTCCACCCTCTACACCCGGGCCAACCTCATCCTCTGTCGCAGGGACTACCTGAGGTACAGCTTCCACACGTGGTCCATGAGTGTAAAAAACACTGGATGCAATACTCTCATTTCACTTATTTATAGAGGCTTTGCATTTGCCTCACAAATTACCCAGCAACCACGGCTGGCGCCATCTTGGAGGTCCGGCACTAAATATTTAACAATTGGATAAGAAAAAGAGATACCTTGAAAAGGTTGATGTGGTGTGGGTGCAGAGTCATTCAGTAACGTTTTAAGTAAAAGTGAATCGTCTGATAAGGTAGATTTGTCTCCAAATGTAGGTTACTGTGACTCAGTCAACTGTCTTGTCTTTAGCCCTAGTCTCTACTCCAAAACACTCTGAGTTGGAGCTGGAGAAGAGTCAGCTCAGTTAACCTGAACAAACTATTAGCTAGCTAACTAGCCAGCAGGCTAGTTTAGTTACTGTTAACATGGGACTACTAGCCACTGCTAATGCTAGCTTCAACCAGATATGTTAGCTAGCGTGCTAATCAGACGTGTTATCAACAAGACAGTGATGGTTAGCTGACCAGATACTATGGTTAGCTAGCTAACAAGCCACATGATCTAAACACAATATTGATTCATCAGTGGCAAAATGATCAGTTCCCAGCCGAAAACAGCACAGAAATTAACAATGTCTATTAAATTCTGTTGAGACAGCTCTACTTGAAAGGCTCAGGGATCTCCCGCCAAAAATGTGAGATTCAGAGAACTTATTTACTGCATTATGGTGACATTTTATTTATTTATTTAACAGTGACAATATAGTACAAAACTGTATCTGCATCTTTTAATGTCATGTAAAAAGTCTCTTTTTTTTTTCAAATGTAGCATAATCACGTTTGGCTCCAACCACCCCTGAACTAATAATGTAACCCAGACTACATTTCTGGTATAACACTTTGCTGACCGTATATAGAGATAATATAGAGAAAAAGTATGTTGCCTGATGTTCGTTGCTCCATCTATTATAAAGCACAAATATTGCATCTTAGAAAATGTTACTAGTGTGGGGGTAAAGGGCTTAAGAGAGCTAATAACAAACGCAATAGTCAACAGTGAGCTTACCTTTCTTGCCCACAATTATTTTGTCAGACTAGGTGTCACAATTTTTAAGTGATAGGAATAAAACTATTTAAAGAAAAAAGAATGGGCAGTCCAGTCATCTTTTAGTATTTAAAAAAAATCTTTATAAAAATCTTTATTCAAGGGATGATCCTAGGCCAGTAGGGACACACATGACTCTCGTGGTTTGGGGTGTAACCTCAACTATCTCTTAACCATAACTTTCTAAAGATCACTTTTATGCCATTGTTACTTTATCCGACCGTATACAGTGGAAAGTGAAAAGAGCGATAGCAGAGAGAGGATGGCGCGTTACAGAATAGATCCGTGATGAGGAGGGTTACCTGAGACGAAGCACTCTGGGACTCATGCCGTCCTCCTCGGGATACAAGTACATTCCTCCCTATCACGGAACGCCTCTCTGAAGTGTCTACCGTAGTGCTTCTATCTATCTGGTTCCCACAAATCTGTCAGAAACAGGTTCAGGGGCTTGGCCAAGGGGAGAGACTTTGGATATGCTCAGACCAGGCTCATGAAAACACTTGAGATTGTTGGAACACCTTACTACTACGAGTCTTATTCATCACCTGACCAACCTCTAGTGTTTATGAAGAAGTATACAATGAATTTAGGAACAAGTATGTAGTGAATATAAACAACATTCCAGCTTTGGACGAAGAATCCTGAAGACATCACTTACACACAAGTTACATGCTTCCATATGGTTATATGGACTTATATGGCTCTTTGTCTGAAGGGTTTTATTCTCCTGATTCTCTTTCGGTACCTCCCCGGAGTAAAGACGAATGGTGTCAGGTCAGCAGGAGAACTCCTGATATCTCGGCCACATTGCTGAACTCATGTGTTAGTCTCATGTACAATCCAGCTGGATTTGGTTGGAGCTAAGTCTCTCATTAGCTGCGCTGCTCTTAGAGACCAAAACCCCTTTTGACAGTTAAATTGGCTAGATTGCCTCCTGTTTTCCTCATCATTGCGAGGGTGCAGACCAAAAGCCTTTGAAGAGCAGGATTAAAACCATGTGATTTCTTTTAATTGGACCATTAGTAGAGAATTAGCATTGAGCTTCGTACCCTCGTTAAGGAGAAGGAAAAACCCACCAGGTGCCTACTGAGGACTGAGGCTCGTTAGATCAGAACATTCTGTTAATTAGGGCTTGCTTTTGTTCTCATGTTCACTCATTTGATGACGTTTTCATTTGCCCTCTGAAGTTTGAGGGTGCTTATGCTCACTGCATTCTCCCTCCATCTGTGGATGTAGTTCTTCTTAATGGTTCTTCCAAGACCTCCTTCTCTACTGGCTTTTCTCCTAGGGAGCCATTTTGTTCTGTCTTTGTGAAGCAAACTGCAACTGGAGTGAAATAGTATTTGCAAATAACACATAGGGTTTGTTTGAAACTGCGTTCAAGACCAGTTGGGTGTACAGTTCAGATGATGTCAGGTAAATTATCACTTTGACTTACGTAACTGCAAACTTTCTGCAGCTCACTGTAATTTCCCATGTTGCAAACACCACCCATTTGGTCCTCCAAGTAGGTAGTAATCTGTAACATTTTCATATATATTTCTGTTTTGCTGCTCTATCATCCGTTGATATAACACAGTAGTGATTCAACCTCTAGTCAGTTCATGGAAGTTTATATTTGCTGTTTTAAACACCCGGTGTCAGGTAGGTCTTTCCAGGGAAAAATCCACAGGGAGTGATGTGTTTTATATTTCTGTCAGCAGCAACAGTGGCTTGTTGGGGGAACTCAAAGACGTAAGTATGAGCAGCGATAACCACCATGGCTGAACAGACAAAGAAAAGAGTGCCATCTACAGAAACTCAAAATCCATCAATAGAAAATCCAATAAAAACACTGTTTGATTGACAAGTGATCTCTTGGATGTGCAGTGATGAGCCTTTATTACCAACGATGTCACCCAAAAAACAAAACAAAATGAGAAACTCTTACTACTTTAAAACAAGTGTTTTGCAAATAAAGTCAGTGATACTCAATCAAAGGCCCTGTTGAACTAGTTTTTAAGTTTGTACGCCCTTTATTTCGTAATTTGTTTTCTTCCACTCCTGGCTGAAATGAATCTAACTCCATCCAAAGACAACAGCGCCTCACCCACTAACATATTACAGGTCTCCCTCTCTGCAGGCTCTTTGGGGTGACGGGGAACTGTGCAGCCTGCAGTAAGCTGATCCCTGCCTTTGAGATGGTGATGAGAGCCAGGGACAACGTCTACCATTTAGACTGCTTCGCCTGTCAGCTCTGCCGCCAGAGGTAAGATTAGGGGAGCAATTAGCCAAGGAGATCAAATTCAGTTGACTTATCTGGGAGATATACAAGTGAGCTCTGGACGGTGCATAAGTGAGCTCACTGCTTGTTATAAGCACATTTTGAGTGCATTGTAATCAGAACATGATGTCATTTGCTACAATACACGCAGTGTGCAGAATCTCCAGGGGTTGAAGACTTTCTGTATCACTTGGAGAGCCAATCAGGCAACAATCATGCACGATTCAGACTCATTATTAATACGTGTAGTTTTGTTATCATGTTAGCGTTGGTATGCTTGAAATATGCATGTAATGCTCCTCTGGGGCCTCGCAATTCACTTCAGCTCAAGTGGATGCAAGACATGTCCCATATTTTCATTTCTCCCTGCAGATTTTGCGTGGGAGACAAGTTCTTCCTCAAGAACAACATGATACTGTGCCAGTTGGACTACGAAGGAGGCCATCTTAACGGCAGCGCCGAGAGGCAGCCTCAGTAAGAGGTAACATTCTGTTTTGGTGAGAAGATCTGACGATGACAATCCTTGACGGCTGTTTTTAGGATTTGAACTAAACGCGACACTGTGTTCGACAAAGTGTTCGAGTGAGCTCACCAGCTTGCTCCAAATATACAGATATGAGACCTCAAACCAGGGACTGCTTGCAAGTGAACCCATGCCAAGTTATGCTCTAACATATTATTTTTGGGAAGGTCTGCAATAGTTGGCATCTTTTGCATGGGTGTAGAAAGTGCACCCTTTTAATAAAAACATCATTCATTTGTGATGATCATTTGTCAAACATATGTCTCACTGAAGACAGATGAATGAACATAAAATACACCAGATGTGTCTTACTCATGGTCCATCCATACCGTGGTGGAACTACAGCACGTCCCTAAAGGATCATTTACAATAATAATTTGGAGTTGGACGAAGCCCTCACTAAAAGGAATGATATCACCTTCTGCCTTCTGGTGCTGCAATAGAGAGGAGTGTCCTGTCCTAACTCATGGAGAAGCTGTAGATTCACCGTATTTGACAACATTAAATCCTGGTGTCGGTACGGTCACGCCAACAGGACATGACAAATCAAAACTTGACTCCTGAACAGCGGCAGCGCTCCGTCCAGAGAAATGGACTCACCAGCGTATGTTTTCCTCTCTTGTTAGGATTTTTGCGTTTACTGTGAGCAGTTTACTGACATCTCCTTACAAACAGATACCTCTCGCTGCCATTTGGAGCCGCCAGCATGCCAGAAGTTGCCTAGTGCAGCTTTAAACACGACTAAAGGGCTTCTTTAAAGAGCAGCAGAAAAATAAGTCCTGTGAGAGCACTTACATTATTGAGCCTATTCATGGGCGTGAAGGCAGCGGAGGGTATATGGGCAGATGGGACGCTTGGGAGAGTTGAAAGCAAGTGCAGAAAATACCACAGAGTCCACAGCTATGAAGATTTAAGGGCCTGGTCCAGTTCAAAAACATTCCCCAAAGCCAAAAGCAACCCATCCTATCATTATGATACCAACTGTGCAAGTACAGTTCGTAACACACACACACACACACACCGGACACTTGATGGATTGGAAGTGGAGCGTTTTACTCTGGTTAGTTTCGGGTCTTCCAGAGTTCATCTTGCAATAACATTTAACTTTCTGAGATCATTTTCCATTTTTAGAACGCAAAAACCTTCAGGAGTTCAACACATGATTCTGTTGGTCAGTTTTAATGTTGATAACTGAGGTCAGAGATGAAGCATCTCTGATGTATCTGCTGTCAGATGATGGATGAAGGGGCTACACTGAATTCTATTTTGCCTCCAAGTACAGTAAATCATCATCATTGCTCTCTTGCATTGTTGATGTCAGTGTTGATCAAACAGCGCTCGCTGATTTTGGCTTTTGTATCGTTTTTTATTAACTTTTTGTGAAAAGTCGTGTGCAAATATGACTATAAAATGGATGCTTTAAGTTGATTTTTTTTTTTTGGCCCGTGCTGCTGGATTTTTCTTTCTCTGTCCCTCCCTCCATTTATTTTTACAATCTCCTCATCTTTTTTGAATTATGTTACTTATTTTACAAGGTCTTTCTTGAAAAAGAGATCCTTGATCTCATGGGGACTGACCTGGATAAAATAAATAAAAAATTAAAAAAAAAATCAATCACAATTTCTTTTAATAAGTTCAGCTTCATCTGTGAAATGTACTATGCAGACACGTGTGTCTATATACATCCTGTTTCATCAGTAGGTAGTAATGACTGAAATCATGCAGCTTTGTTTTTCATTATTATTAAATATTGTATACTTACTTTTGAAACACCCGGTATATATACACCCCCACCCATTCACAAATAGTCAACCTCCACCATGTCTGGCTTTGAATGTCAACTTCCTGTGCTGCCTGGCTGCAATAATTAGACAAGTGATATTTTGCTTTGCTGGAACATTTCCACTTTTGAGCACATCCAGCACCCATAGAGGACACAAGCAGTCAGCATCCGACATGAGCTGACCTCAGGCGTTTAAATCCAGCTCTCCATCACATCGGCAAGCAGGAGAGGTTACCTCGTTTCATCGTTTGTAAAAGGGTTAGAGGCTAAAATGATTTTTACACTGGGATTTCAAATTGAAACCAAGAAAGTGGCGCTGACTACGGGTCCCCAGAGTGGCCATTTCTGGTGATTAACCAGTCATGAACTTGTATCGAGGTATGTGCACTGTAACATAAAAATGTCGTACCAGTGTGAAACATCACTAAGCGGAAGATTAATCCTCTTGTGCAGCTCAGAGGAATGTTTTCCTCTGAATTCCTGGGTCACACTTCACTTGAAGTGTTGCTCACAAGGCATTATAAGACACCAGGAGCATTATAAGCATGTTATATGTGCATTATGAACAGAACATGATGGGATGTGCTACAATACACACAATGTGTTGAAGGCTTTCTGGGTTTCATTCCAAAACGAGACATCCACCACTGGAGAGATGGTCTCCCTCCCACAAAACGATTGCTGACACTAAAGTCCGTTATGTCTTAATATTAAAGTTATGAGTCATTTAAGACCTTAGTCCCATTTGTAAGTATAGAATCACCTTTTAAATATGAAATGATGAATTTCATTTAGCATTTTTCTCCGAAATAGATGCATAACATTTTGAAATGAAACCTTTAGTTGTAGAGCTAATCACACACACTGCATATCACAGTCCACCATAACACTATGGTTACAATGTTACACGCTAATAAAAGGCTTGTATTGTGCCTCTATGACCTCACAGTCTCATATTTCTCTCTGCAGATCAACAACAGCATGACGCTGAGCCAGTTGGACCGAAAGAGGCTTCTGAGCCTCGAGAAGAGATAATATTCTGTTTTGGTGGGAGGATCTGCTCCCTGCAGCACAGCCTTCATCAGCTGACTGGTGATGTTTCAGACTGAACCATGTATGGAAACATTGATGAGACACATTTCAAACAGCCCAGATTTGGACTCTTAAATGTGGAGCTGTGTGGCTATTGTCCAGAAAACTGCCGTTTCCCATCAAATGGACCAGAGATCAGTTTGAGATCAATCTCGAACTGAAGATGGAATAATGACATTTTCAGGAGGACAGTTTCCAAATGTCAGTGCACTTGATAGGGAACAATTGTGATAGCTTTGCTTTTTTTTTTTTTTTTTTTTTACATTTAGAGGTTAAGAAAACTGCAAGTGACCAGACTTGGAGCAAACAGTGTCTGCAAATAGTTCTTAGAGCTTGTTTCACCCTGCTTGAAATACCTTACTAGATGGGTGGAGTTTAACCCATCAGGCCAAGCGGAGCATCACCTAAGTCATCCATCACAGAGAAGTATAATATATTGGGTTTCATGTGATTGTATTGTCTGCTGCGGCAAACCATCTGACATCCGAGTCACCTAAAGCAGACTGAGAAGTATTTGCAAATACTCTTTGGCTTGGCTCTGCGATGGAGGATGATCAACTGTTCCCTCTTCCTCTGTTTGGACGCTGAAGATCGCTGAGCTGTGTGTAACTTCAATACTGTTGTAGCTTTGATTTTAGTTTCTACATGAGCTGTTTTTTTCTTCACTGAATAAACTGGATATTGAGTTCATGTAGTGAGCTCGTTATTTATGTCTCTGTACTGAGTTGACTGCAATCACTTGGATTAGGAGTGATAGAAAAATTATTAAAATATTTGACATTTCAGGTCAGTGAAACATCAGCCACATGATCATTTGAGAAGAAATGACTGTCCTCAGGTTCCTCTTAGCTTGCGCAGTATGAGGATGAGGTAGTGAGCTCTGTTGTTGCACAGAGCCGAAGACCACTTGGATTCAAACCTCTGGTCTTGGTTGGTACTCTGGAGGAACAAATGCAGCACTGAAACTGTCCAACACCATAGACGAGGTTCCCCAAACAGATACACATTAGAAGTAATGACATCTGAGAAGAGTTTTGGTGTTAGAAATGCCTTTACGCAGAATTACATACTGTAGGTAGTGAATGAACTGGGACAGTGAAGTCTATGAGTGATCTTTATAAGATTAGATGACGTTTTAAAGAGCCCTGTGGGGAAACTGGGACATTGCAGGGGGAAAAGTAATAGGATACAGCACAAGAAAATAGAATATAAATATGACTATAACTAATGGGTGAAATGTATGAAAATGAAAAACAAACATTATGACCATTATGAGGTTGTATAAAAAAAGGAACATAGTGAGGCAAACAAAACTATGATATGAAAATATACCAGTGATGTGAAATAAAAGTGTTTTTTTTTTAAATGTCAAGATATGAACAATTTATAACGCATTATAATGGTATGACAATATGTAGAATAGCCTGTGTGGAATTACAGCATATGTAGAGTTATGTATTTTCTCACTGTCCCTTCTTCTAGGGAGTGAAATAATAAAAGTGAAATTCAATTATTAATCATAGTGAAATTAAACTGATGTGAAGCTCATTTTGCTTGTCCGGTATCAGTTTGTAGAAGTGCCTCCCCCTGCAAATCAACACCTGTCCTACCAAAGCGCTTTAAAAAGGAAGTGAGAACATTACTTTGGGACAAATTGAGAAGTGGCCAGTATTTAGACGATGTGGCTAGTGGCATGCACAGCCTAGTGGCATGATCTTTTGATTGTGTTTTTTTGTGTTTCGTGTTGTATGTCAAGTTATTTTGACTTCTACTGAGGACCACAATGAAAATAAAAGTATTAAGTAACACTTTCTTGTGTTATCCTCTGGGTCAAATATACACATCAATTATTATTATTTTTTTTAGTTTAGCAGGTATTTTCCTAAACTAAACTAAATAAACTAAACTAAATTAAACTAAACGCTGATTTTGTTGGATAGCCACACAAAAACCTATGGCGGGCGTTTGGCGCCACCTGGTGGTAAAACACTGCAATGACAGCTACAGCGCACTTCCGTTTCACCACCCAACAAGGAAGTGCACAAATGGATGAGATGCGAATTCCACCTTGCGTCTGTTTTGACTGTCTTTTCACTGTGTAATTTGCAAGATATTGTGTTTTTATCCGCCGGGGAAGGTGACAGCTTGAGTGTCACTATGTCGATGTCAACATTTCAGAAAGTGACCCTGGCAACATGTCTGGTGCTGTGCGTCGCTCTGCTGCTTCCCAAAATGCTGTTATCCCGGGGGAAGAAGGATGCTGAGCGGCCAGACGGTGGGTTTCATGGTTTCTACACGGCAGATGTCTTCGTTACATTGCCACTTAGTTGTTTAAAGGGGTACATTGTTCATTTATCTTGGTGCTGTTATTGTTAGCAGTTTACTGATATACTGCAGCTACGTACATCACCGGGCTCCTCGTCCTTGCAGTAACACTTTCCTCCCTGCTGAGGGCGCACTGCTAATATACAGTGACATTGTTTCGCATACAGTGCATGACCTCTCACCTGCGCGCGCACTGAACACACCGGCCTCCTCACAGCTGTTTTTTATTTTTACATTTTGTTTTATGTTTTAATCCATGTGGTAAAGCAGCACAGCCTTCACCGGGTCACAGGTTCAAGACCTGTGTTTGCAAATCGTCTGCCCTGCTGAAGTGGCAAGTCACTGAAACCCTAGCAGCTCCAGGGTCAGCTGACCCTGAGCTCTGACCTCCCTGTGGAAAGGGGATCTATAAAGTATTATATTGTTTTTAAAGGGGTGGTTAGCTGTTTCTACTGTTTGGCATTATCCCAAACATGACATCTCCATAGCAGATTTAAAAGAGGAATCACGATTACTTCATGTTTTAGTGACATTGTCGTAGACTTGTACACCAGCCGGTTAAGACATCACTCCTTAAAAAAAGACTTCAGTTAGCTGAGATAGTTTAAAAAAATGTTTCTTTTAATTTGACATGATGCATAAAATGAAAAGTCAAATTAAAAGAACTTTTTTTGAACTATGTCAGTTTAGTTGAGTTCAGATTCTGTTGTACTCTGTCTATGGTGACGGTGTACATTAATCACTACGTTAGTCTTTTCCCCGGCTGACTCCCTGATGGATCCGTCTCTATTTCCCGGCAGG
>OOFE01009882.1:7359-19744 GCA_900323365.1 Monocentris japonica | reverse complement strand
TTCCCGGCAGGTCTGGGACGCTTCCCGCCAATGGTCCACCGTCAGGCGGCCCCGGACGGCCAGAGGGCCGTGGGCTCCCAGTTCTCCAGGACCCACAACACAGAGGCCATAGCCAGGGCCAAAGGGGCAAGCACGGGGGCAGGAACCGGGTCAGGAATGGGGGGCAAGTCCAACCTGGCGGGGCAGATCATCCCCATCTACGGCTTCGGCATCTTACTCTACATCCTCTACATCCTGTTCAAGGTGAAGTACTGGTGGCTGCTGAATGATAAACATTATAGAGGGCAGTGTTGGGGAAAGTTACTTTCAAAAGGAATTGGTTACTCTTCCACATGACAGTTAGTCTTTATTATTAGTAACTAGTTAGAGTACTTTTGCGTTACCCATGCCGTCGCAGTATGGCTTGTGTTGTCGATTACTGCTTTTGTTGTCGATTACTGTCCTTCTTAGATCACGTCCAAGGGGAACAGCAAGCCACCAGAGAGCAGGTTTCCCTCGGTCCGATCAGAGAACATGAAGAGAAAGATCAGTGAGTATCGTAACGACGGAGATGAAGATGTACTGAATGTGCAGCAGTGGTGTGCAGATCGTTTGAGAACAGCAATCGCCTTCAACTGCCTGAGGGCACGGTTACGACATGAATAAGGGCTCAGGGGGTGACTCACCTTTCTTTCTCTCTCTCCCTCCTTCTCTCCACTCCTCCCCCTAGCCGACTTCGAGCTGGCTCAGCTGCAGGAGAAGCTGAGGGAAACAGAGTTGGTGATGGAGGATATTGTGTCCAACGGCAACCACAGTCCTGACCGGTGGGTGTGAGCCATCTCCTCCACGACTTCCTCCCTTTGTTTTCCTGACATGAATGACTGCTTGATTGAGTTTATTTCTTCATTTAATAAAATCTACGCAATAATCTCCCCTGCAACACAGACAGTCATAACACACAGACACACACACACACACACACTCACAAAGTATCAAGGCTTCCTCCCAGGCCGGTACCTTTTGATTTATATTGTAAGCACCACAGTGGAGTGTTTTTAATGCATTGTTTTATATATTGTATATTGTATATCTGGTCCGTGTTTGCGTTCAAGTAATTCTTCATTTGAAATCTTCAGAAATCAAAGTCTGGGTTTAACAGAGAAGATAGAATAAGAAAAACAGAGGAATAAACTGGGACAGCCACCAACACAGAAGATTAAACACACTGTTGAAGTGGCTAGTGTAGCAGCGTTGGGTCGTGACCACGCCTCTCTGTGCTGCAGGGTGAAGGGGGTGACGGCCCACCAGGAGGAGAGCCTCCTGCTGCAGCTGAGGGAGATAACCCGGGTGATGCAGGAGGGCCGGCTGGTGGAGGGCGTGGCTCCGGAGAAGAAAGAGCAGGACAACTGGGAAGGTAGAGCAACACCCAACACTAACACTACTTCAGAATGTGGCATGATATTGGAATTGAAGCTGCAATCAGAGATCTCATCCCGGCTAATAGAGACCACGTGGATTCACTGTATTTGGATGAACAGGGCGAGAGTAGGCGTGTCTATGACGCTAGGTGAAATATAAACATCTGAACAAGGAAGTCGGCAAAACACCTGAGCAGCAGCTTCAACAGTTAGCCAAAGTTGGATTCTGAAAATAAAAACTACCTCCAGAAGTCTACGCGACGAGCTCGGCCAGTTTCACCCAAAACTCTCGCCTTAGACTACTGACCAATCACTAACGTCCTCCATGGTTACGTCCTGCCTCAGTGTCCCACCGAGACACTTTTTGTACACTTTTTGTCACTTTCACCATTTTACCAATCAAGTGGATATTGAGAATAGGTCAGGACCGTTAGTAGTTCCTATGAAATTGATTAGATTTTTTCCAGATTTGATATTTTTACATTTTTACATTGTTGATTGCATTGGGAGAGAGTTTTTTTTTTTTTTTTAATGCTGCAGAATCGAGGGTGAAGTTCAGGGGGATGCAGCATCATGGATGTAAAATGAATGACTCCACCCTCTGTGTATTGTAGATTCGTGACATGTCTCCATTCTTAGGTTATCCTGAGGAGCCTCATCAGCACTGGGAACACCCCTGCTGTCCTCATCACCACAGCCAGCGCAGCAATCCACAGGCGGAGGCCGAGAGGACGGAGGGGTATGGGGCTAATGGGGCAGGTGGGGCAGATGGGGCCGACTCGGGGGAAAATGTTACGGATGCTATGGACAGTGGAGAAGCTGAGGATTTGAAAAAAGACGAAGCGAGAGAAGCTGCTGAGAGTGATTTGAGCGTGAACGACAAGGAGGACGCGTATGAACCCGAGGAGGGAGGGGAAGAAATCAATCTGGGCGTCCCGGAGGAGGATCTGGCCGGAGTCCTGGAGGAGCTGGAGCTCACCTTGAAGATGACCTCCATGATGGAGCAGGAGAAGATAGAGGACCTCACCCGGCCGGCAGAGGCAAGCACGGGCTGTAGCCAGGTCAGACAGAGGAACAAGAGGAGGAGAGCAAAGAGAGATTTTCCCTCCCTCCAACATGACTGAGGACGCCTATAAACTTGAGCAGGATAGACAACCTTGTTTATCTTCACTTGAGCCCAATAAGTGAGACAAAAGTTTATAGAAGAGATTACTTCTGCACTGGGCAGTTTTTACCACTAAGATCAACTATTCCATTGGCTGGCAGTGGAAAAAACATGGTACATAAGATAGTCTTAACACCAAGATGCTTTGTGGAAATCCAGGGGCCTCCTTTATAAAAGGTTCTGATCATCAAAATCAAAGTCGTAGTTTTAGAAGTCTACAATACTTTGTTCTGTATCAAGGCAGTTTGTAGCAGCTGTTGTTCAACCGTGTCCGTGTGAATTGGAGCTGGCTTCTGGTTTATAGGTGAGGGGTACACAAATGTGAGTTTGTTCTATGAAAAATGGATACACACATTTGGTAAATTGTTCCCTAGAGACACCAGGAAACACTCATTTTTACATTTACGTTATTTAGCAGACACTTTTATCCAAAACGGCTTACAATAAGTGGTCAATCTGAGGTCAGATCATGGGAAATTCCTCTGATGTAAAGGAAATATGGGCAGGAGTTCTGTGCATTAGTGAAAGCTAACAGGGCAATGGAAAAACAAGCATTGGTGAAATGTGAAATATGTTCGAACATATTTTATCGCCATATTTGCTTCATGGGATCTTTGTGCCTTTTTTTAATTTATTTTTTTACATTTTCTAGCATAATAAACTGGTAAAGATAAACTAAAAAGTAAGTGTAAATTGGTTGAATACCTTTTCCCGATCGAGGCCCCTGGACTGATCCATTTGACTCTTCAGTGTGAATAGATAGGGACCTACTGTCTTCTTGATAAAGCTTGTTTGTGAGGGAGAATGTTTTGGATTTTCTGTACCCAGAATCCTTTGTTTTTACGTACTAGCCTTTATGCACTATAAAGTATTTAAAGATTTTCACTTTTCTATGCTTAATTTATTTGTTCACTGTTTATAAAAGCACCTCTGCATATCAGTGCTTATGAGATAAAATACTGTGATGTAACAACTGAAATAAACTCTGGGTCCTCTACTTGCTCTGATAGCTCTTTTGGTGTGCCTGGGCTGATTTCTCAGTGGAACAACGGCACACAAAGAAACATCTTTCAAGCTAAATGCTAAAATGTCAGTTCTGTTTCCACAAATTAAGAGCAGCAGCACAATTCAGAAAAGAGTTTATTACTTGTAGAACGGTACAACGGTACATTCTACCCATACAAAAGCAACATCACGTGATGTTAGCAGAGCATCTGACAGTTTAGCAAGTGGCACATCACAACAGCATCTTATCCCTCCAAGAAGTGCTCTGTGGTATTTCAGAAAGTGTCGGGTCGGGCTTGGTTTGTGCCCCGCCCCCACTGATACAGGAAGTAGATGATTGGTTGACTCGTTGAATGACAGGACCACCTCAGTGCTCCATTGGCTCATCAGGTGCACCTGGGGCAGCAGGTTCATCTGCAGGCTGGGCAACCTGAGACAAAAAACACAGATGTCCTTCAGCACAGGAGATTTGGGTCCGATACTTAAGTTGTTGTTGTTCATAACAACTTTAATTTAAGAGCGCCTTTCATAGTACCCAAGGCTCTTAACGAGAAAAAGAAAAACAGAAACACTAGGCTGAACAATGAAGTTAATACTCAAAATCAAGAGACAGAAAGACGACAGGCTGGACCTGAAACCAGGACGCAGCCCAGCCAACCGAGCCACAACAAAAACGGGGGCGTCGTGGCAATAGTCTAAATTCTCTATTTGTTGCCCCTCAGCTAAATGCAAAATTGAGATTATTATTAACACAAAACTGGGGTATCTTTCATTTAAACAGTAGCCCACGGCTTGATTGTCATGGGTGGCTGCACCACAATGAGGGCTGGACTTGCTTCAGGGGACCACTGTCACACCTAAACCCCATGCCGATCTATAGAACCATTAGAGTGACGTTCAAAACATTATCGTTCTAGAGCAGACCAATCCTATCTGTCCTACAGCCTTAGAATTAAAACAATTCAAACATTGTTCCCTGAAATGAAAATCAGCATGAATCCAGACTGGTATTGGATAAATCCTTCCGCCCAAAGCCCTTGCAGTACCTTTCTCTGCGGCCTCTCCTCCAGCCCCTCCAGGAAGGGAGCCACTTCATCATCATCATAAATGACGAACTCCATGTCTTTCCCCACAATGCCAATGGAGACATTCTGAAAGATGCAGAAATATACTTAGGAAACAGCCTGTATAGTGTTATATTTCCACTATATAACTGGAGAAGAACTGCAACATCATGTGTGCCGACTGATGTCTAACCCTTCTAGGTCATGGATTCATATTTGCCCCACTGAACATAATGCTGTTTCATGGCTCTAGCTAGAGTAGTGGCTGGAATATCTTGGCGGACAGACACACGGGTTATCACAGTCATGACAAACACAATACATCTCCCATGTAAGTGGGATGTAACTACACAGACTGTGGACTCTGACGACTGGAACATCACATCTGACAGGTGTGGAGGGAGCTGGCGTACCTTGGTGGTGAGGTCCTGCTCCGCGGGGAGGGTTTCCCTGAGAGCACGGAGGCCATGCTGGACCAGGTCATTCAGATTACCTGTAAATAATAGCAAAAGGCAAAAGGATGAGCTCAATACTTGATTATAACGTCTTCATGCCCATGAACAGGGTTGTTTGGGAGAATATTAATACATGAAATACGACAAGTTTGTAATCATATCAGAACGATAGGACAGGACGATTACTTCATTTTTTGTATCGTCCTGACTTTGGCATCACACAGAAACTATCAGAGCTTGTTGGTTAATAAACTGTGAAGGTAACTAGTCGGTGCAATGTTGACTGATAAAGAAGCAAAAAACTTTTGTTGTTCAAATGTAATTGCAATAGAGCCAATTGTCAACACTTAACATTTCAGTGACGGAAGAAAAATAAATACCACAAAAAACCCCTCTACAAATAAATTGATGATTTCACTCAAATATCAATATGATACAAATATGTTCATGTAACTGTGATGTGTGTCTATGAGGTTCTTCTTACAGTCCATGAACTTCTCCATGCATCTCTCCAGGTAGGTGCGTGCAGACTGAGAGCGCGCTCCGATGGACATGGCTTTGCAGTCAAAGTAATTGGCCGACGGGCAGGTCTGGAAGATGTGAGGTCCCATGTCCTAGTTGAGACAAGAGAAATACATTTGAGCCACGGTCACTTTTATATTCCAGAACAAATCCTAATAAGCCTTAACTTTTGTAACTTCCTCTAAAAAATCCTATGCATGTACAAATTAAATAAAATGTTCAACTGTTGCCATGACGAAGCAAACTTACATCATAGCCAGCAATGAGGAGTCCAACGCCGTAGGGCCTCCTTCCATACCTTTGCGTGGGGATTTGGGTTTCTGAATGTCTGGTCAAGGATCATTGCTAACATCTACACTTAGTTTTATTATTATTATTTATTTTTTTTTTTTAAAAAGGTAGTCTGACTGATACCCATTAGTTACACCAGGGAGCGGGCCAGTACAGCCACCTGGCCACTACAGCACTCGCAGTGAAGTGCCTTGCTCAGGGGCACATTCATAACACAGTAGTTGTTGGGAGGGCAGAGCGTTGCTAGTTTATTTCGTCCACCTAGACACTGGGCAGGAAACTATTTTTTCTTACCATCTTTCTATCTTAAATTTTCACCATTTTACCAACCAAGTTGATATTAAGAACAGGTCCAGACCTCAAAATGACTTACTGACTTGCAGAACTGGCTGGTAGAGTAGACAGACTTACAGTGCACAATTAAAACATACCTGCATCTGTACCACACTGCCTACACAACAAGAGCCATGATTTGACACTTCCTCCAGTACAGAACTTAGAGTTAAAGATTGTGAGGATACTGCTGCCGATGAGAGTGACGAGACGTGACGTGGGGAGAGGCCTGTCGAAGACAAATCTTGAGTCCAAGCACTCCTGACGCATGAAGTTACTGGTGAAGGGAGGAAGATACAATAGGTTAGAAAAGAGGAGGTTAGAATAGAAAACAAACAACCTTTCATTCACAAAGGACTTCTATGAGAAACTGTCTTCTTCACTTAGACCATCCAGCAGGTGTGTGTAGGCGCAACTTACCAGAGCAATCTGGCATCAGCAGTCAGTCCAGCAATCGAGATACCGATATGGTTGTCGACATGGAGGATCTTCTTCTGGTGGGCGGCCAGTTCAGACTGGGCTCTCTGTGAAGGCAGGAAATATGACACAACAAGTTAAGCAACATACCCACATCAGATACAGGTCAATAGGAGGATATTTGGTTAAGCTAAATTCAATTTACGGCCCCATTTGAACTCAGTTTTACAGATGAAGTGCCCAGTTCCAGTTCCAAATGTGTAATTCTGTCACTGTTCAAGCATCTCGGTAGGTAGAAAACAAGCATTAGCAATTAAACAGTAGGTGGTCGTCGCAACCAGTGAGCCGCCAAATTGGTGGTAAATGAATGAAACAGCATGAGATTATTATTGATATGTTTATCGTACCTTGAGTGCAACCAGGACTGCATGGGTCTTGGATTTGAGTCCGACGGTCGCAGACCCTTGTTTCACTGCCTCCATGGCATACTCAATCTGGTGAATACGGCCCTGGAACACAAATGCACTTTCCATAACCCCAATACTCGCTGGCGTGCAAGAGAAACACTGACATTTTTTAAATTTGGTGAAATAGTCAAAAGACATATGGCAAGGCAAAATGTCACTTACCTGTGGGCTCCATACCGTGACATCGTTGTCGTACTGATTGCGGAACTAGAGAGATGAAAACAAACCGTGTTTTGGAAACGACACTAAGAAATTGTTTTAATTGACCAACACATCAGAAGTGAACTTACATAATTGTCTTGCATTGCCAGTACCAGTTAGTTTCCTCAGTTACAGATCAACACTGGCGGGCATTTCTACACCTGGACTTTTCTAGACTGAGGCATTGTATTACTACTAAATAAATGATAAGGAGGCCAGCTCGGAAGCCAAGACAGTGTGAAGCTTTGTTTACAGCCATGCCGTGGAGCATCATACACTCCCGTAACTGGATTTATGGTTTCATAAAATTTGTAATGATGACGCTTAGGCATTAGCGTTGTGTACTACGTTTAAGCTACCAACGTTACTGCACGTTACTAAGGAGGATTCGCAAAAACAAGTTGATGAGTGACCGAAGCTGCAAATTTGTTGTCTACATGTTTCTCTGCAAGGAGCGGCGAGCTAAGCGAAAACGAAAGTAAAAACCATGACACCGTTGCAGTGCAAGCTAAAGTGAAGCTAACTTACCCTGGCTAACTTATGCTAGCTTAGCTAACTCTTAGCTAACTTGCTACCGTTAAATAACTGAGCGATAAAAGCAAAGAAATCGGGGTTACCAGAAGCTAGTCATTGTCAACATATGCTTTTAATGTGACATTATTGGGCAAAGTTAGGTTATAAAACGTTTATCTGATTGCACATCATTTAACCGGCATCAATTCAGCTAGCTAAGGTGTTTTGCTTACTCACAGTGCAGTCGAAAGTTAGCTAGCTAGCTAACGTTAGCTTAGTGTGTGAGTAAATGTTCCCTGTTTTAGGAGGTTTTGAAATTGATTATACTGCCTGACCTTGCTGCGCGATTGATTTACTGTATCGACTGGTTACATAAAATGAATATGATCAAACGATGCCATCTTTCATTCATACTTACCATCTCTGCTTCTGAAACTGTCGCTTCTTCGCCTGAGCTGTGATTCCAATTTGATTGATCTTCCTGCAGCCGACGTCAGGGAAACCAGTAGAACTCCGATGTCAAATCACTGATCGATTGAATTGCCCTGAACTCTTTTGACAGCAAAATGTAAACCGATTCTGTACTGTATTTCTACCAAGACCAAAAGCCAAACAAATAAACAAACAAAAAGACAACCATAATAAATATCTTCAAAAGAAAAAAGTAAACAACAGTAGGGATTTTTCTGGTTTCCAATTCATATAAAAAAAAATTGTTTTAACAAAATGAAAATCATGTGTCTTTTTTGTTGAAAGTATGAGTGCCAGAGACCAAGCTGCTGGTCACTGAAAACTATATTTGCAGGTTCTAGGGGTTTCTGAGTTGCTTCTCTGCCGTCTAAAAGCCATTGCTGCCTGGAACGTTTTCACTTCATATCAACTATTAACATTTCACCCGACTTTGTTTGGCTGACCAATTCTGTAATTCGTTGTGCCAGGACAAGAGAGAGACCAATAACTCTGTTACTGTTACTGTTAAATATTACTTTTGAACACTTGGTGGCAGCAGTGAATTAGAAGACACGCTGGGGGCTTGAACTGGTTAGGGATAAAGAAAGAAAACTGGCAAAAATACATATTTCTCTCGCAACAAATCTCAAATGCCAAAAGGTAGATAAACAATATGCCATCTTGATGTCAAGTCACACGGTGGGTAGTCTACAATATGTTTGTGTCCTGGAGTTCATGTGTCTTGGTGTTCATATCTAAGGTCAAGTTACCGAAAAGCAGGAGCTAATGATAATGGAAAGCAGAAGCACACCTGTTGTAAATAACGCATTGTTGCCTATTAATTGAATTGAATTGAATTGAATTCAACTTTATTGCCATTCCAACTTACACAGGTGTACAGTGACAATTAAAACAAGTAAAAACAAAACAGTGCAACAATGCAATGGTAGGTAAAGTATCACACATTGGAGTAATCAGAAAAATCAAATTCAAGTACTGGCCGTTAACAGTGGTCGTGTAAATAATTCAAAGTAATTGAAGTATTTCAGCATAACTGAATCTGGTCTGGAGACTCGAAGTACAGCATGGTTGGACCTGGTTGTTACTGGCAGCGTCCACAGACATGGTAACTTGCAAATAAAGGTACCTTTGATGTTTCTTATAAGAAGTTGATGATTGATGCATTATACTCAGAAAATGGCAACGGTGAGCGTTTTTGACAGTTTTCTACAAATCCCTCCACTAATGACTTAAAAGCATGAAAGAAAAAATAAACTGCACTGGAATGACGGCATCCTTTTCCCTATAGGAATATTTTTCATTAGGTGAGTAAGTCACATGACCCAGCTGGAAAAAAATAAGTACTTTTAGAGAAATTCTAATGGATTCAATGGTTTTATTGGACTTTGTATTAGTTTCTAATGGTATGATATGGCTTCACATTAATCATCATTACAATAGGCCAAAATCCACTGTGCAACGGAAAGCATCAAGTAATGGTCTTAATGGTGTCTGCTGGACCCCAGTAGGTAAATGGATGAGTTGTTAAGGTTTGAATTGCTGTCTGTGGTGGAAACCATTTCTCTTAATGGTTTCATTGTTGTTGTTTTTTTCACCAGGGGAGACTGCGATTGTGGTGCAGCCATACAGGTGAATGAATGCTGACAGGTGAGTGGTGGGATTACGATGGGTATGCCGTAAATGACGTCTTTCGTGCTTCCAGATACTTCCAAAGGCACGCCTCCAAACACACGCATTCTCGATGACTCAGCAATTTCTGTCCTTGTGTTTGAATTGTGATGCAGAAGTTTTTTTGTCACTTTTCCGTGGCAAGACGTGACGCTCTGCAGCCGTAGAAATGCCCATTGACAGCCACTGTCTCTCTGTGTCTGGGTGTAAGCGTGAAACGGCTGCTCGCCTTTTTTTCCCCCGTTAATGATATCTGATGTACCCTTGATCCGGGGGGAGATGAATTAATAGGGCTATGCTGACAAACTCTCCTCCTCTGCCAAGGCAGCGGCAGCGCGGCGGGCGGCCATTACATCAGCGCGCCAACCTCCTCCTTTGTGATTGAGATTGTAGAAGCTGTGCTGAGCTCAGCATGTTTCGCCCGGGGGCCTCATTTAACTCTGCCAAACGGCCCCCCGTTTAATTTTTCAAATGGAGAGCAGCCTGAGTCACTCTGCGACGGGTCCAAGCCACAGCGTGGACTCGGCACTCACACATGGAGGGGGGAGGCTAAGGTGGTTAAAGGTGTGGAGGAGAGTGTGCACGTCCAACTGCCCATTCATGGTTTTCAGTCTTAATTGCACAGACAAAACTTCAGAGAGCTTCGTCTTGCTCTTAATAACACAACTTGTGTCAGTCTTTCCTGTGTGGATGTTTTTACCCATGTCATGGCATCAGGACCGACATCTGGGCTATTGGGGTCATTTTTCTACCCTTTTACTCTGTTGAGTCGTCAACCTGTGCTGCTTTCCTCTCACTCCTCCAAGAATGATGACGACACATCAGCAGTCCACACCTCGGCGTATCTTTGCTTAGTGGAATCAACTTAGATCCACGTAGATATTCCCCGACTCCCGTCGCCTTGCTGCTTAAAATAGGCGAGTGATGTGGTTTAGCCTGGAGAACGGCTGGACTGATGGGTGGGACAGGCGGCCGCTCTGCCAAGGGTGCATTAAGCTGGCAGCCTATCACATGGCAGGTCAGAGGTCACCAGTCGCACACCGAATGGACGGGTGCCATCTTAACCCCTCCCCTCTATATAAGTTTTATAAGTCTGTATATGTCTTCATTGCCGGGGCAGGCAGCGTTGTGTGTGTGAGGAGCAGTGAGGTGTGAGTCTTGCAGAGATCCTGCCACCGCCGTCGCTTTCCCGGTGTCGACGAAAAAGCGCTTACGCAGCATTTCAGAGGTAAATGGCTGAAGAGGCTTTTTCTGTCTCAATCCGGGAAAAAAAAAAACGCAGTACATTGTGGAGCACTTAATAATATCAGCAGCCAGATAGATTGCCTCTTTGCTCAGTCGTTGAGGCTAAGAATAGACAGCTAATAAGTAGTGGACGACGCACACCACATCTCTGTACCTCTGGTGTCTCGCAAAACACCTGCAGGCAGCAAACCAAATCTATTGGGTTTTGGGTGATACATATTGTCAGCCGATAGACGTTTTGCTATGAAAACTGAACGAGAAATACTCTTTCCTCCCTCAACAACTACTGGCGAGGTACCCTTTAGCACCTAAGCCCCAGTTTCCAGCCTCCCCCAGAAGAGCATGTGTGCACAGCAAAGCCTTCCCTGGATAAATAAAGGCTCAAAAATACAGGAAGTGATATAAACGAGAGAAACTCCAGAAGACTTCCCTCGGTCTTGGTGGCTCTGCGATGGTGTTGGCTTCTTGTTCTGGCAGGGTTTGCACTCACTAATCTTCTAGAAGGGAAGGTCAGCGCTGGCAGCAATTTGATCATATATTAATTGCAAATGAATCTTACTATTTGCTTTTACCTGAACGGAGCAGCAGATGGGTGCAGTTTGCCACGTAGAACAAGACGAGTGAGCGAGTGCCACAGTCAGTCAGTCACAGGAACTTATTTGCAGCTCAGTGTAGTTTACTTCTCTGTAATTCCCAGCTTACCTGACAATTATCCTGGTGTGGTAAACCTCACACATCTGGCATCCCAGGAAGGTTAAAACAAACACTAAAGCCTATTTGTGAGGGACTAGTTTTCAGGACTCCAAAATTACAGAGGTGGGAGTGTCTACTCCAGTTATGTTTTGTCATCACACTAAAAATGCACCATGGGTCAAACATAACTTCAGTAATTCACGTTGACGTGCTCGGCAAACAACAATACAACATGCAAAGTTGCAACTGGACCGGTACTGAGACTTTGGGTCTGATCTCAGTTTGGGGTGAACAAATGACGCAATATTGGCCAAAAACCTCAGGGACAGCAATTCGGACAAGACTACTTTTATTTTTACTGGGCATTTTACGGGAGGTAAAAGAGGCTGTAATTTTCACAGGCACGCACACATACAAAATGACTGGCATGGCAGATTCGGACGGGACAGAAAATACAGACATGGTCCGGTAACATTAC
>OOFE01009875.1:16459-41267 GCA_900323365.1 Monocentris japonica | reverse complement strand
CCCCCCATTAGTGTCCAGTGCAGCAGCAGACACAGGATCGTCTAAAGGGACTATGCATCCTGATCATAGCTAAATATGTTTACATCACACACTGGGTCAGATATTTCCCTCAGCTAGGAGAGCTAAGAATCGGTACCTGGGGAGAATATTTACGCTATTTTTGCTAGTGTATTCAGTTCTCACTGATGTATAAAATGATGTAGCAGCTAATAAGTGATTTTACTTCCAGTGTCTTGTTAAAACCTCTCATGAAGGTCAGGTTGGTAGATTGATAAACTATGTGGTATTGCAAGAGCAGCATGCAGGATTTCCTTCACATTTTTAGCTGTTTTAGATGTTTTGCTCCAATGAGATTTGGATAGTTTTCATCTCTCACTGCGAGCCTGTTTCTGTTTTTTATGTAGAGTTCAACTACACTTGGTAAAGAAGTGTAGTAAAGAAGTAAAGAAAATTCTAACCATTTTTACACTATTGTGTTTGGGTTTTTGGTTTAGTCTTCAGAGTGAAGCTTTAAGCTAAATCTTAAAGCCTCAGTGCAGGATGACACCCTCTGTTGAGAAAATGTAAAATATTTATTTTATTTTCTTGTTTTCTTGTTGAATTTTATCAAATGTTCAGTTGAATACATGATTCAAGTGCCTTGGTAGAACTGAGAGATTATTTTTGCCTCTTCCTTGCTTTCATGTGAACCAAAGGGGCCTTAATTATCTGGTTTTACTGTGAGATGGAGCACATCTATCACAATGAATGTATGCTAAGAGGATTTCTTTTTTTATTGTCAAAGATTTACTTTGTCAATGGCAAGGTCAAAATTACCAGCATTGTCAGGTGTATGTCAGTGTGACATGTCATTAATACAGCACAAATCCTATGCAACTTTTTATCTATTGATTTTTTTAAAGAGTTTTGCAAGATCTGCTATCTAGACACTATGTGAAACCATTAAATGAATCTAAGCTCAGGTACACAAAAATTGTTGTGTGTTTTTTCATTCTGAAATCCCAGAGGACTGCTGCCAAATCACAACTGTGTCTATGTCTAAATACAACATGTTTGTGTTTGAATACAAACATTCAAAGGTATTGTCTTGTTATGATATGTGACTAATTTTAGGACAGTGTGTCTCAGTCTGCAGTGTGTTTTCATGGGAGCAAATGTTACATTTATAATAAGGTCCAGATAATTGAAGAATGAAAACTAAAGATCAGATTCACAGGGTCTGTTCTGGAGGGGCACAAGGCCAGATTCATGCTCAACTGCAAAGCCATTTGCTGGAAGAGAAAGAAAAAGGTTTACTCTCGGTTTCATTATTTACATGTTTCTCGTGTGGTGAGTTGCCGAGTAGCAATAATAAAAATGTGTATAGATAGATATACACGCTTCTCCTGTGACAGCTGAATGGACAGACTCAAATAGATGTGGATTTGCAGTTGAAATGCTTTATATTACAGGTTATGAACAATGTTTTCCTACAATTAGTGATTCATCATTTCAAAATATGACACCCACTCAACGATTGTTGCTTTAAAAGTAAAACTCACCATGATTATGGGAGCCATTGGGTAGCTATAGAACTTTGTTTACAAAACTAGAATATCTTAGATCATGTACTTGTTTTTGACACAATGATAAAATTCTGAGTTCCATAAAATAAACAGGCAGTCAGATGGGTCAGTTCTGAACTAGGAGACAGGGAGAGTGGCGAAAGTCGTCCATTCCATTCATCCAGCATCCAGTCTTGCAGTCCAATATACGGGGTAATCCACCTGTCACTCCTCCCATGCTATCCCAAGTGGTCAGTTCAATCAGTTCCATGTCCAGGACATGAACATTCATTCATCTTCTCACTGTGTGGCCAGTTGTCATTTGTCGTCACACCTGTTCCACTGAACTGCTTTCTGGAGGAGAGTTGCCATCTCTTAGGTAGAGAAGAGACTGTCAAGCTCATATGGAGGTAAGTGGGTGTGGCGGACTGGGGGGAGGGAGTGGGGGAAGCGTAGCGGCTGCGGCCAATTAAGGCTGACTGCAGCCGAGCCTTTATAACCTGTGTGTGACTGTGCGAGAGAGCGTCAGTGTGAGAGGCTGAAGGAGGGTGCATGAGTCTGGGCGGGAACATCCTGCTCCAACCCCGACTGACTGGCTCTTCTAGGATGTTCCGGGCTGCACCCTCCGCGGACTCTGGTCGGTCTCCGCTGCTGGTCACGCTGCTCTCCCTCCATAGTCCGGCACCCGATCCTCCCGATGGCCTGCCAGACTCACGCGCCCTCCTTCAGCCTCTCACACTGACGCTCTCTCGCACACAGTCACACACAGGTTAAAAAGGCTTGGCTGCAATCAGCCTCAATTGGCCGCAGCCGCTACGCCTCCCCCACTCCCTCCCCCCAGTCCGCCACAGTGGGTTACTGAGTAATGTGAGGAAAGTATACCTCATGTCCCAAACCTGAAGCAGCTGTGTGATGAGACTGGTTACCAATGACCATGTCTAGTTTCCCTCTGAGAGGCAACAGTCCATGTTCAAACCGTCCAAGGGGCTGACATTTTTCTTCATTAAGTAGCCTGGGCACTCCAAAAATATGGAGCAACAGGAAGTAACTTTTTTCAAATTACCTCTTCAGAATGAAACCCTTTTTACCCGTTTTACTGTATTGTGTTATTGAACAACCTGAACCATCCTGTTTGAAATGAATTCATGTAGAATTTTCTCTATAGATTGTTGCCAAATGAATGATTAATAGTGTTTTTGAGTCTCTAGTCGGTCCTGTTACTGAGAGAACAGTCTCCCACGCCTAATGTTGGCTGTACAGAAATACAGTATTTCTTTTGCTTCAGGACCCCAAATTTGTCTTGTACCTCTACTAGTATGTTTAAAAGGACAACATTTACACAGTTTGAGGTCCCTCGTGGTAAGACTAGCATGAGAGACTTTATTTACTCAGTTTGGGTCTCTGGCAAGAACAACTGCCACTGTGCCAGATAGATGGAACCAGTGGGAAACAGACGTTACATTACTGTAAACCAGAACACAATGACTCTTCCCAGACTGCCAAGAACCTCGGTGTGCCTCTAGAAAACCAACTGTCATGCAAGGCCCACATTGTATCCACAACCCTGCGGGTTTGCACTCTACAATTCAGTGAATCAGAGCTTTGTTCCAGCTCCTTGTTCAATCTTTAGCTGTCTCCCTGGACAAGTTACCAGCCAGACTGCTGCAACGCCCTCGAAACACTCCTCCAGAAAGCTGCAGCTCACCTGATCTTCAACCTCTCCAATTGCTCCCATTCCATCCATTGTCTGTAGCTGCTCTTAATCAAATTCAAAACCCTGGTTCTGGCGTACAGGGCTTCAAGGGGACCCGCACCCCCATACCTCCAGGCAATGGCCCAGCTTTACACACCAGCCCATGTTCTGCCACCACTGCCCACTTGGCTCTCCCATGCCTGGGCTGGCCTGGTCGTCACTCCACCGGGTCTTGACTCTTCTTCCTCCACATTTCCCAGTGGTGGAATGACCTTCCCACTCCAGTCAGAACAGCAAAGTCACTCCCCATCTTCTGTCGTAGGCTGAAAACTCATCTTTTCAAGAAGTACGTCACGTCACCCTCTCCCCACTGAATCATATCCCATCTCCTCTGCTCACTTTAATTGCTCTCAAAAATCCCTCCCACCTCATATTCCTAGCACTTATGTGATCAGTCTGTAGGCACAGAAATGCTGTCAGGGCACCATGGCACCTTGCACTTCTTGCTATTGGTTGCTTGTAATTTTGGAGATCATTTCTTGCTCATTGTCATTTTGGTTAAGAGCATCAGCTAAATGCACAAAACATACATGGAAAATGTGAATGACATTTACTAGTACTGTGTACAGAGACAGTACTAATGCTCACATACTGGGGTGCTAGCTGCAGTCACCGACATTTACCAAACATGGTAAATTACTTTTTACTATTGTTAGTGAACAGTATTTATCACTATCAGGCTTCCTTCCAGGCTTAATACGTAAAACTCAGGACAGAGACAAACATTGCTACTGGGCCACTCAGCCAGGGGCACAAAGTGTGTGTGTGTGTGTGTCTGTGTGTCTGTGCGTCTGTAGATTTGTCATCCAGTGATGTGAGGACAGGTCTCTGAATCTGTGTTTTGTCAGGCTGACAGTCGATTAAACAGCAGTCAAAGACAAATCAGAAAGTGCGTGTGTGCGTGCTCTGTCAGTGTGACTTTAGGTTAAACAACGATCAGTTGGGATTAGAGAGTGTAGGTGTGACAGGATATATGGCCTCATATACACAAGAATCAACTCACACTAAAAAAAGGTACTGCAATATTGAATAAAAATAAATTGACTTTCTTTCCCCTACAAAAGGGTCTTAAGGTTCAGGTTCATTAAAACATTAGTGCTCCTGTGGGGACCCACCAGAAACAAACCCATTGATGTCATCCAAAGCTGAGGTTTAGGAAGTGCTGACCTACAATATGATAAAGAGTAATTCCCCGTTATTATTTGGTAATTGGCACAAGCCTTGGACAAAAGCCATGGGCAGAGGAGTCCTTTTCTCTAGAGCAGGAAAAGAAGGCAAATCACTTTTATAACAAGCACGCTGAGAAACCTTTAGAGTTCATTTAACTGACAGCTAAGTAGTGGGTGATTTCTTCTGATTTAACCAGGGACTTGGTGGGCAAGTAACGTGTTTCCCCCTCACATTTTCCTCTTAAATCCTAACAAGAAGGATGCATGTAATTCAGCAATGGGTCATTTCCTTTCATCTCCCCTTCTAACGCCTTATACTCCAAATAGTGTGCAGGATTTTTTTTTTTTTTGCTGCAGAGGAGAGGACAGCAGTAATCCTCCATCCATCCCCTTTTCATTCCTGAAAAATACACCAAGCCCATGACAGGGCGGAGTGGAGTAAAAAGTGCAGAAACCTTGTCACCTCTCATCAATCATCAAAATTCAGACTGTTCCTGGCATAAACAAAACTTTCCAGTTCCCCTGGTTGTACTGAGTCACACGTTGATGCATTTCACCCATGCTTGTACCTGCACATGATGATCCATCTGCCATTTCTACACTTACACACACAGAGAGACATACTCCCTCTCTCTCTCTCTCTCTCTCTCACTCATTCTTTTTCTTTCATCCTCTATCTCTCTCTCTCACGCCCTTTCTGTCCCCCCCCTGCACCCGTCTCTTTCTGCTCATCCTCAGTAACAGGTTGATCCACGGTTCCTCTCCTGACATCCGTTATTCCGGATCTTTCCAAGGGAATGCTGACAGGCTGTGAGTGATGATGATCCTCCAGACAGGAAACCAGGAGACACAAACCTGTCCCATTCTGGAAGATGGATGGGATGTAGCACCAGGCACAAGTTGCATAAAGATAGACTGAGCCTTGGACTTGAAAAAAGCTTTTATTCAGACATGGTATGGATATCTAAATTTAACTGATACATAAAACAATTTACAAAGGCTGATAACACTCTGAGTAGTGGGTAAAATGAGACACATAACAGAAAAAACATGGCCGCCTTAGGTGATAGCATTTAGAAAGGATGAGCTAATAAAAATGAAACATGGTGCTTCATTTTTATTAGGTCATTCTTCAGCTTCATTGCTGTGGAATTGAATTTTAGTACACAGAAAGTTCTCCAAACGTGTAAGCTGAAATGTAGATTTGATTAGAGAAAATGTCTGATGATGAAAGAATTCTAGACAGGTCTAAAGCTTCTTAACCTCAAAGTTCATGCAACTGGCCACAGCTTGGGTTTATGATGCCGCAAACTCTGTTTAGACACAGATCCTGATTTATTTGATTTTTTTATGTTTGAGTCACTATTAATGTTCCAAGTATGTATATTTGAATTGCTTGTTAAGAGCATTTATACAGTCATTCATTCCCCACATTTGACAGGGAACCCATTGTGTCTCATGGATGGAAGTTAGTTCTATAGCTGAGAACAGTTTGGTGTAATTGAATGCAACTAAAACACTCCTCATGGACATTGGCCATTATTTGCTTGGTGTTTTTTGTGTTGCATGCTCAGCAGAGTGAGACAAACAGTTCTGCTCAGGTTCAAGATGCTACGTGTTTTTCATTACTAGATCACTGTGAATTTAGTTGTGACAGCACACCAGTATTGCATAAAAATCATCCTTTTTTAAATTATTTCCCTCAGTATATAGCCATATTTCCAGGAATGTGAGGTGTCTGCAAAAATCTGCAAAAAGACCTATATATGCTTAATATCTGCTTTCCAATATTTCCGGCATTGCCAGCACATTCAAACAAATGAGCTGGTGATTTTGTGAATAGTCATATCATAGTCGATTTACAATTTACGTTAATTTACAATTTACAAATGCTCATATGTTATTCCTGTGATCAAGGACAAACCAGACTGCCTACTGTCACAGTCACCTCCTCCATCTGTCCAGTTCATTCTCATGTCATTCATTTCATATTCACATTCATCATAAGACATGGATCCTCTTCTTTGCTCCAAGGCTGCTAACATCCTAGTCAACATTATTTTATTCAGCTTATTGAAAGGCAGAGATTTAGGAAGGCATCAGCAATATAACATACAACATTGGGGTTCTCACAACTCGCAATTCTATCTTTGAAATATTTTTTCATATGCCTTAGCAGTGTTCGGTCTATTTTAGTGTATATTCACGAATGTATCCCATAACTCAATTTGTTTTGATAGTTTAGCCTGCACAATGTTTTTCAAAAACTCATTCTTGGGTCATTCATGAGACATTTTAACAATGTGCACTCTCAGAGAAAAGGTATGAAAACAGCTGTCCTGTGCTACACTGTAAAGAGGTCTTGCGTTGTCTTAAGCTTATGAGGAGAAACATGTAAAACCACCATCATTTCTGTTTTGCAGTAGTCCTTTCTGTCTCAGCATGATGCATAGCATGACATCCTTTGGAAAAGGGCTGCATGGAGAGATAACGTTTACATTCTCCTCTTCAGTATATCACATATATAATTTATGTTTTCATGTGTTTGTGTCGCTGTGTGTCTGAGCTGGTAAATGCACATATTCGTGCGTGTGTGTGTGTGCATATTGTACATGTGCATGCATATACGTGTGTCACAGCAGAATGTAAACACATACTAAGACTTCCTGTCTGAAGACCAGACTGAGAGATGAGATTTAGAGAGAGGGAGGGAGGTAGAAAGACAAAGTCATTAAAGGGGAAGAGAGAGGAAAAAGGATGCTGAAAGGGGGAGAAAGAGAGAGAAGAAGAAAGACAGACACGCTGAAGGAAGAGAAACACATACAGCAAGATAAGGAAGCAGAAAGATCTGAGGTCTGACGGTGTTTGAGAATTCTAGAGACAAAGCGATAGACTGATTAACAGAAGACAGACTGATGAAATGATGGGGAGAATCTGGAGAAGAGTGTGAATGAATACCACCACATGAGTGGAGAACCTGAATGGAAAGACAAGATCGACAGACAGAGAGGAGAAAGGAGTTTCTCATTGAGATGCTAACTGTTCCAGGCAGAAAAGTCGATATCAATGTGCTGAGATGAGGTAAGAGGGCAAAGGTCACTGAAAGTCAAAGCCCCCCCTTGGTTGGGAATGATCTAGCATCACCTGGTCTGAGACTGACTGAGGATCAGTGGATTAGGACGACACTGAGGACACTCCAACTTCACCTTCTAGGTTGACTGGTCCAGACAATAAGGGCTATACTATAGACAAGACTCCACTGGTCTCCTTTCCTGTCTTGTCTAGAGGTAAGTAGTCATCAACAGAAGATAAACTGCTGATATGTATGATTCAATGAAGTTCCACCCAAGGACCCAGCGTCATCACAACATATAAGTTCACTTGTAATGTAGTAACCCACGGTGAGTTTTAGAAGTACTTGTAAAACAGTGTTTATTAGGAGTACATACTGTTTCCACGACAGATTGCGTTGGCAAGAGATATGATCCCTTTTTGATTTCACCTAGCAAATCCTCTCCATTCATGAAGGGGAGATGTAGATGAAGAATACTGTTTAAAGAAGGATGTTTAAGAGAGATTTCAGACAGTCTGCAAATGTGGCCACAACATAATATTAGTGTGTTGCTGATATGTTGTACAACCAGTGTTCATGGAAATCAAGGGCCACTTCTAATTCAAGTACAAACACAACTATCACTAAAATTAGAGTTACAACAGTAATGAAATGTTCCCTTTGCCTGGGCGGAATATAAAGCTATAATTTGATGTAGGACAGCGTGAGATCTGAACTGTGTATACTGAACTGTACACACAGTTTTCCATCCTGTCTCTCTCCCTTTCTATATCTCTTCCCCTCTCTCTCTCAAACACACACACACATACAGGACTCCCACAGTCCTGGGATTTATTTGGACAGTGTTATTTGTGATCTGCCTCAGAGCCCTCTGCTCTCCCCTCAGTATCACTTTACAGTCATTGCATCATCACAGCCTTTGATGTTAACAAGGGAAGAGCAACAATATGACAGGATAGCAACAGTGATGCACTGGACTGATTAAATATTATCTGTGTAATCTCTGTAAAAACATCGGAGTATATCCCATCTATTTCCACTCAGTGCTTCAGCAGACTGTACTGCAGGATTGTAACAGGTCCATATTTTTTGTGCTCTGCAGAAACCAGTTTCTTAAATTTTTCAGTTACACTATAATTGACAGCAAATGTGAAAAACAAGCAGTTGTCACAACTACTTATATGTCAAAAATGAAATGTCACTTTGGAGATATAAGGTTTCTGCAGGACCGTTAAAATATACAGAACATTAATGTGCATGTAAACACACCTAGTAATGATGGGCTTTTCAAATGAGCTTAACTCTGACATGACGCTGCTATCTAAAATGGAAAAATAAAGTTAAGTTTCCTAAACATGCCAAAAGCTAAATTACAATTGGTACTGGCATTTTTTCAACAAATTACCACTAAAGTTTGACTTTTGGGAACTGCTCCTAGCCAGGTTGCTCTGAAGGACTGACCACTAATTCCACCTGTTTTGTCTTTCTCATCTCCCCCCTGCCACACCACCCCCACCTGGGAGCTGCCCAGTATAACCACAGTCTCCTCCTGCTGGCCAGTCAGCAGCTTCACTGAAACGACACACCACAAACCCAGAGGAAACAGTTCTTGCGTCAAAATGTATGACATAAAAGCCTGTTCGCTGCAAAACTGGAGCAGTAGCTCGGCGTCAGCCAGCCAGCCAACTCTAACTCTAATCAGCACTTTTCCCCAGATGGGATCCCATTTGCTACTGTACATCAACACACCGCTCAGCCTTGTCATCATCATCCTCACCAGTGCTAGTCACCGTTACCATCATCCTCTCAGATCGTACCTGGGTCACCAGCCAGGCCAACTGCGTGCGCACACAGCGCCCTCCTCCTGCGCAGTTTCTTCCCTGCTGGGCTTTGCCTTGCCTGGCGGCTTTGTGTGACGCGAGTTCAGCTCTTGGCTCCGGCCTCGGGCCTGTTGGGAGGAAGCAGACGCAAGAGTAGAGGAAGAGATTGGGCAAGATTACTCACTGTTGTCTAACTCTGAGGCAGGGCTGTTCATGCAGGATGTTGGTGGGTACACAGGGGGAACCAGGGGCCTAGGGTGTTAGCCCCCCACCTGCAGGTCTTAAGTTTTTGGTGATAGAAACATAGCCAGTATCTTTGAAAGCCCCTGGAATGTATAACTTGGCATTGTCATTTATCTCTGACCAAAGGAAGTGAGTGTTTTAATACATAATTTCCCCTGAGCAACGCTCATAACACTCGTTAGTGTTGTTAATGATGATGAACTAGCTCCAGTAAGCTGAATAATACCAGGGGATATTACTGTGAAAACACCCATTTATTTCCTTCAGTGCCCTCAGAGCTGTATGGCTGGACTGGTCTTGTTAATGTTGGCAAATCCCATTATTCATGCCTTACCCTCAGCTGAGCATGTTATTCTTATTAGACTACATTTTTCATCATCTGGATGATTATTTTGCTGTGAGAGATTAATTCTAGGCCATGCACATACACAGCACAACAACCAGGGGTCCTTAAACCTTTTCACCCTGGGATCCACATGAGCAATTAAAGTGCATTTGTTATGGGAGGACCCGATAGCAGAAGGCCCTCAGCCCATTTTAGGTCCACACTCCATGGAACACTACAAGTAAAGGAAAATGTGATGCTTAACCTGATGTGACCAGACGGTTTTTCCATGTATAAAGCTCCAATCTAGAATCTAATTGGCTTATTTAGGGAATATACTTAAAATGTAGGTATATTCCCATGGATTCATGAGGACTTTGACTTGATATCCTAACCCAATGCAACTTAAAATGCACATGTGAGTTACTTCAATGTTTACAATAATAGTCAAATAACCCCACGCCCTTTACACTCTCAGTGAAAATACATGTTAAGCTCATGTTAAACTGTTTGCACACTGCAAGTCCTTGTATCAATAGCTCAGTCAATCAATTTGGAAGTGAAAAAAATGTGCTCAGTCCAACAAACTGAAGACACACGGCTAAATGTGTCATTTATGATAGTGTGTTAACATTCAAGAAGCAAAATTCACCTCCCTTTATATTCATCCTCACTTTTACTCTCTCCTTTTGTGTCCTTCACCCCCCTCCCTCCCTCCTTATTACACCTGTCATTGATAGATCCTGAATGCTCTGTCCTAATATGGTCATTGACCAGCTGATGGGCTGTGTCTATGAATGACAGGGCAGGATACATGTACATCTCTCTCAGTATCTCTCAGTCTCTCTCTCTCTCACAGCTTCTCATTTCATCCCATTGAGATATATACTGTACAGTCGCTGTGTGCCCTCTGCTGTCTATAAGATTCATAAATTCTGGTACCTTCTAGTTAACATTTGGGTATTTGTATATGTTTCTCCTCCTAGTTGAAGGGTCACAAGATAACTAGCGCTTGGTTTTATCAAGTCTCATAACAGCAGGAGAGTTGGTGCCCTGTAGGACATTATCATTATCACCTACTGTGACTACGTACAAAATCTATTTTCATATTTACAAAGGGGCCTGATGGTCATGGTAAATGATCGTGAGTTGCTGGTGTTTTGCCTTTTGTGTTTTGTAGGCAGGTTAAGCATCTTTCACAGTATTGTTGTGTTACTGCTGTGATGCCAAACCATTGGCTTTGAATGATATGATTCATCCCCCCGTTCCTACGTGCGCAAGCTGTGAGCCAGACGGGCCAGCACATGGAGGAGAGAAAAAAGTGAAAAATGAGAAAAATGTGGAACACAAGTCAACTACTGTATACTGAGTCGAATTAGCTGTAATGCTGGATAAAACAACGTTAGTGTCAGGGACAAAAGGGGTCATAGGGACCACAATGTCATTTATTCATCTCAAATCCTTCACAAATCACCACTCATCTGGTCTATTTGGTTTTGGAATTGGGAATATGGATGTGTTACATGGACTAGTAACTTCAATTACCCCTTGTTTAAGCAGAGAGGTAATGTATTGTTATTGTTGTTGATCACACACACACACACACACACACAGAGTCTCATACAATTTCACTTTGTTTTCCCCATCTCTGAGAAGAATTCACCATCTTTCTTAAAAGGTCAGAAAATATTTCGATAATTGTATGATGGATTTACACAGGCACAGATTCATGACTTAAGACATTTATGGCACAGATCTGATTCACTTTTAGTTTTTTAAACGGAGAGAAACCACACAGAATTAGATTTTCTTCTTGTTTAGACAGAGATGAAAAATAAAAAATAGATTTTCTGTTCTTGTGTAAATATAACTGTAAATAAATAACTAATATTATATTAGTTATAACTAATATACACAGTCTAAATCAATGGGAATGTTCTATTGGCCTTAAGTGACTCTGTCAATAATGGCCATGCCAACAGCAACAACCACACTGAGGACAGGGCAGTGAGGGAGTGGAGATGTTGTGTTTGTGTGTGTGTAGTGTGTGTGTGTCTCTGTGTGTGTGAGAGAGAGAGAGAGAGAGAGCGAGAGAGTGTACAAAATCCTAGAAAATTATTGTTTCTGATACAAAAAATGTTCGTTCTCACGAGCCCGAGTCCATTTAATGTTGTATATGTGCGCTGGCCAGGCAATTTATGACTTTACTGTCATATTATGGGTAATAAATAGAATCCAGCATCAAATGTATTAGGAAATGATCAGGCATCAATCTATGACAGACAGAAACAGACAAACATCAGAATCAGCTTCATTTACCAAATTAAACTGCACATTGCATGAACAAGGGATTTGACTTCCTCACCTTTACATGATCAGCATCATCAGTAGACTTGTTACTCAATATGAATAGTGTTTACATTAAATGTCATGGACTCCAGATATGTTGGCACTTTGGTTTCTTCACCAACATTTGTTGCATTGTGGAAAAATACTGCAGTTGCTTCATTGCGGTTTCAGTTCCCAAAAAGCAGCTTCTTAGCATTGTTAACATTCTTCACTGAAATGCATGAGCAAGAACCTAGTTAGCTTGCAGCTAGCACCCTTTGATACCTACTGAAATTCAAAGTATCCACTTTACAAAGCAACATCTCATTTTTTCTGACAGGGATTTAACCCCTACCCCAAACCATTATCATCGTCCTCTTCCTCACCTTATTACTACTGCTGGCATCATCATCATCCTCATCATCATTATTACCACCTCCATCATTATCGTCATCATCATGAACATCACAAATAGTTCTGAGTCCTGGGTTTCCATCAACACGTCGTTTCCTGTACTGCCCATGATTGCCAGTCCCAGTAACAGAAGTGGTATGGAGCCGTACCTTCAGAGACTGGCTCATCTAGATGAGGGGCTCTACAATGACTTCTACAGCCTCTGGATCGCTCTGATGGTCGTAAACTCCATCATATTCCTGGTAGGCACTCATATTCTTGAGACAGGGCTGCTGTGATATATCTTGTAATCCTGTATGTTGAATGTGTTTATTTAAAAACATTAAAAGAAAGTGTTTCAGAACCTTCAGACCAAGCCAAACCATTGCTAACCAGTGATTTTGACAAGTAAAAATTTAAAACACACAAGCATCAATGGGAGCATCAGAACGTTTTTCACATGTTCTGGAAAGTTGTGACTGACAAATGTGAGGAGCCTCAACCTGTATATGATACATGAAACAATCTATTCAGTACCAATCGGCACAAACTCTCTATCTACCCAGTATTTGACAGACAGAGACAAGTTGGCTAGGAGTTGGCAGGTTGACAGAAGGCTGATTTTTATCTCCTCTCCTCTCCTCTCCTCTTACTCCTTTTTCCAGGTGGGCATGGTGCTCAACACAGTGGCACTGTACGTCTTCTGTTTCCGCACCAAGACGAAGACCACCTCGGTGATCTACACCATCAACCTGGCGGTGACGGATCTCTTGGTGAACCTCTCTCTGCCGACCCGCATCCTGCTCTACTACAGCGGAGGAGCTTGCCTCACCTGCTCCTACCTGCACATCTTCAGCTACTTTGTCAACATGTACTGCAGCATCTTGTTTCTCACCTGTATATGTGTCGACCGTTACCTCGCCATAGTGCAGGTGGGTTTGGCAGTAAGATAGTTTGTTAGCAGTAATGGTAGAAATGGTAACATCCTCTGTGTGGTTATTTGGTTCGTTAATCATTCTTATGGTTATTTTTTTGACTTCTGCTTGAATGGTAGAGGGTGTTTGTAACTACCTAGCCACAGTGTCTGTCTTCCTTCTTTCCTTTCCAAGGTTTTCCTTCCATACTCACTTCCTTTCTTCCCCATTTCTTCTGTTCAAGACTGATCCCAGAAAAAACATCTGAATTCTGTTTTATGGGGGAATCTCCCTTTAAGATGCACTGGATGCATTGCCTCTTCATGTTTTCTCACAGTGCCTGAGTTCAGTAACAGCAGGATGCTAAAAGACTAATTCATTTCTTTTGGCCTCGTAGGTTGAAGTGTCCCGTCGGTGGCGTAACTCCAACGTGGCCAAGTGTGTGTGCGTCTCTGTCTGGCTGTTTGCCATTGTGGTCACCTACTCCTTCCTCTCCACTGCTTTCCGGCATACGGGCTGCTGCCTCTCAAAGCTCCTCTTCCTCACCATCACTGAGTTCTTCCTACCCCTCATCGTCATCGTGGTCTTCACCCTGCGGATCATGTGGGCGCTAGCTGACCGCCGCCTGATGCAGCAGAGCAGGTATAACAAATGTTAAAGGGAGTGCCATAGATATTACTATATGGTATATAGGGCACTATCACGTTTTTGTCTTTTATCAGGTTGTTTGTTACAATGTGAAGGAAAAGGGGAAAGGTCACCCAAATGAAGTACACTTTAAGTCACTGTTGCATGGCAGGGCAGCTCAGTCAGTAGCGCATGAGACTCTCAGTCTCAGGGTCGTGGGTTCGATCTCATCTCATGTACCTTTGTACGTCGCTTTGGATAAAAGTGTCTGCTAAATGACTGTAATACCTTGTCACTGCAATTTTCCTGTATTTGCAGTGAAAATAATGATGGTCCTTTATAGGGTGAACTAAAACCTGTTATGTGATTTCAAATTTTTCTAGTCCTGTAATTGCAGCATGGTGCCCTTTCTGGAAACACTCTTGCCTCCTCTCTGTTTATGTTGGCTTTGTCTGGTCCGGACAGCTCAGTCGGTAGAGCATGAGACTTGTAGTCTTAGGGTTGTGGGTTCAATCCCCACATAGTGTCATCTATCCTACCTATGTAAGTCACTTTGGATAAAATTGCCTGCTAAATGACTGTAATGTAAGTGCAATGTTTACATCATAATGGAATGATCATATTTCTTTCACTTTGAAGTTTACTGTCTTAATGTTTGCTACAAGAGCATATGAACAAACCCAAAAATTTTAATCCAGAAAAACACTTTCTGGAATGACCAGGTTTACATCCGCAGCAGTGAAAGCAGTGGTGACATATGGGTAGGGCAACTGGGACGTCACAGTGGGGGATTTTAACCTGTGTTCCCCCAGGGAGAAGAGGAGGAGAGCTGTCCAGTTGCTGACTACCGTGTTGGTCATCTTCACTGTCTGCTTCACACCCTTCCACATCCGACAGGTGAGTAAGAGATGGGGGTGAAGCATCATTTTAAAATACCTGTGAAAAAGGATTGCCTTGCTTCACCGTTTGTATTGTACCTCTGTAACCCTTACGGACAGGTGAGGAGGGAGTATATGGATATGAGATGTCATATTCAGGTACTAACCAGTGAATAGGATATGATAGAAAGGTACTAAATAGTACTGAATAAATAGGATAGATAGTTACGAAGGAGCTCTCAATCTGTGTACGAACAATGTTGCTACTTTTTAGATTGCCCTGTGATCACATGGTTGGACCTTGTTGTTGTGTGCTCTAGGTGTTGGTGTACTTCTACCCTGATATGCCTCACCATGTGATAGTCTACCACCTGACTGTCACTCTCAGCAGTTTGAATAGCTGTATGGATCCTGTGGTCTACTGCTTTGTTACTAATAATTTCCAGGTAACAAGACTGGTGTGTGTGTGTGTGTGTATGTGTGTGTGTGCATATATATCGATTTCTTCCCTTCCTCCCTTCTTTGTCTTGCCCCCTTCCTTTATTCCATTCATTTATTTATTTAATCATTCATTGGTTGATTTGTTCCTCTTCTCTCCCCCAGGCCACTATGAGAAGTCTGTTTCGTCGTGCCGAGGCAGAGCACACTAGTGGTGACATCATCAGCATGCAGCACAGCTCCAAGGCTTCAGGAGGGGCAGTCAACGCCATCACCAGCAATGTGATCATGATGACCAACATTCCCCCTTCGTTGCAGAGAGACACTAATCTGGGGAACCACCATACACTTTAAATCCCCTTTCACATGGGGAACTGAGAGTTACTGAGCTGTCAGATTTTCCGGTGGAAACATGGATGATATATCTAGACTCCAGTGACATGCTGACCAGTGACAACATCATTATGGGACACAGTTCTAAGGGCCCAGGAAGGACAATCAATGCTGTCATTAATAATATAATAATGATGACCAGCCTGACAATTCACAATATAGAGAGATACCGTAATGGGGAGTCATCACACAATACAACAGAGCTTGTGTGGTGCCCTTGAACAAGTCGCCAAGCCCCAAACTACTCTTGAGGTATTACAGTAATAATAGTGATAATAACTACCAACTCACATATCCTTTCCGTGAGAAGGAAATCATATACTGTACAACAGTTCATACGTGGATCAGGTACTTCTACTAATGCATGGGGTTAAGGATTACAGGATGAGATTCAATAACATGATGAAATGGATCACAGCCTGTTTCTGGTGTTTCCCCATATGATAAGGGTAGTGATATGTTTTGGTGTGGATTCCAGGGTGACATTTATATCTGAAAAAGTTATAAGAGCTACTGCCTAAGAAAATATTTGGGAGTGAAGTTCACTCTTGCACAGGAGAGGGCAGCATTTCATTCCCTTTTGGGGACTATCAGAGCCCATAGGAAATGTTACTTGATTAGGACCAAAATCTGAGATGATTGTTGGAGAGACTGAGAGCAACTGCACTGTAAATGTTTGGATAGGAATTGTTGGCCTGCGATAATAATGTTTTAATTTAAATATATTACATATCATAAATAATATGATATAGAAATTATTACTCTCAGTAATAATGTAGATAAAGGTGTCAAATTCAATTAACAATATAGGAGGGAGGCAATGCAACCACGTTCGGCTGCTAGCTATAGTCTATGTTTCATTATTACCATGTTATCATCATCATGCATGCTGTCTCAATATAATACAAATTAACAATCCAAATCATGTTTTTTAGTCCATTATGTAATTTACATTAGTAAATTCACAATTATGTATCATGGTGCCAATAAAATATCTACTAAAACAAACAAACAAATTTACATCTGGCATATTTTTGACTATTTCAATGCTTGTTAGATTGTTGTTGTATTCATCCAGCGGTGGGCCACCACAGTTGAAAACCTCACCACTGCTGGAGAATGGGGTAGAAAAACCTCATAATGTAGATAGAATTTAGTCCAATTCCCGCTTAAAAAGTAAATAAGTATTGGGCAAGATGTTAGAATTTGACGAAAGCAATTTTGATCCAACAGTTTTATAACACTGTATAGCCAAAACTGACCAAAACACACATTGCAGATGTGGAACCAAAACTAATATTTCCCCCACCACTTGTTAGGGAAAACACTGCTGTGTACATTGCACATTACTGTAAAACATAAATCTATTGTTATAATGATTGCTATTTTTTTAAGAAATATTATTATTATTGTAGCTTCAGTAATAGCGCTTTTCCGCTAAGTAACTCATGATGAATGCCCCGCCCTTCGTAGGTGAGTACGTGACGTTAGCTGCCCTCTGATTGCCCCCTCCCCTCCCCATGCTTTGTTACTGTGGCAACCAATGAGATTGGGCATAGTAACCAGATGGTCAGCTGGCTAAGGTTAGCCACATAGCTAATTTACATCGAGAGTTCCACGTTGTTGAAAACATATGTCAGATATGGAACAACATACAACGGAATTGATACTACAAGACAAAGAGTAAAGCTCAGGTATGTTGTACCAGTCTGCCTTCAATACGAGTGGGTCTGTGGCAACATGCTAACGTTATGTGTTAACCAACCTAGCTAGCTACGGTAGCCAGCAAGCCGGGCTTGAACGCTCCTTCAGTGCGAAGCTAACATTGAGGTAGCTAGAGTAAGGTGTTTTTGGCCAGCCTGACAGAACACACGTATCTGCCACCGTAACCATCATCCTCAGATGCTAGAAATGCTTAATAATGGCATTAGTAAGGGAAGTTATTAGTAAGTAACTTGTTATTGTCTCTGTTGTAGCCTCTACCGTCAGGTCGTTAGGTAACCCGGGTAACGTTAGCAAAGCCCTCCTTCAAAACGTGTCGTGACCGGTTCAAGAAGCTCCCCGACACACACTCTTAAATTCCTGTGAAAACTGGTGATTTCCATCTGCTTTCTCACACAGTCAGGGGCGGTGCCTGGATAAAATTTATAACGAGTGGCAGCTACACAGGCTATTTTCTCCATGTGAAATCACATCATAACGGCAAGTTGATCGGGATTTTAACGTTACTTACCTAAGAAATGGCTCAAAACTGATTAGTGCTTTCGGTCTGTCAAAGCAACCTGGCTTTAGGTGAGCATTCCAAAGGTTTTGACTGTTAACATTTGGTAGCTTCAGTGCTGGACGTAAATGGGATAGAAATTAGGGCTCAATTCATTGAGTTTCTATTTGATTAAAGTAGTGGGAAAAAAAGCTGGCATGAGAAGGTTGTCATATCAAACCTGTTAGTGAGTCACAGCGAATTTATGCTATATCATTAACAATATGAATTAAATTGGAATTGCAGTTTCTAGTTGGATTTGAAATTGATTGTATTAAAATTCATTTGACCCATGTCCTAAAGGAAAAAGTCTTCAGTCACATTATGGAAACCTCATTTAGTTTGCTGGGAATGTAAAGCTACAACATTGCTGCCATTAAACCATGAGGAAGGTTATGAAGATACTGGTGATGTCATTTTATTGTATAGACATAACATATATCAATGGGAATTTTATAGCCAACAGCTTTTATCTAAATAGACAAGGTGTGGCTTTATTCTTTTATCTTTTGTTCCTTTGATCTGTCACATGATGGTTATACCTGCAATAAGCTGATTGTTACTCAAGTTCTGGCTGAACTAAGATGGACATTATAACGTTTGACAAGTCTGAAGTTGTTGTCTGTCTGCATCATTTCAGGTGACATTTCAGCCAGAAGAACATTTGTCTCTCATCATGGGACCCAGTTGCCTTAAAACATTTTTCATATGGGGGTCTACCACAATTTGGCCCTTGGCCCATTTGGGGTCCTGAACCACAGTTTGATAGTTTGAAATATAAATAAGATTTAAACAAAAGGAGCAAATATTTATTACTTGTTCCTGTTACTTTGGTATTCTGCTGCCTATAGTATCTGTAGAATAAAAAATTAAATTCACATAGTAACCAAAAATTGCTCTAATTTGCACTAATTTGTAGCTTTCTAACTGACCGTCTGTTTTTCTGCAGGTTGCTGTGTTTCTTAATGGGCCTGTGCCAAGGAGTTTCCACCTGCATTGACCCTGGCTCACATGCTCACACATGCCATTCCCCCCACACACTTATATGCGCGCACATACACACACACTGAGGTCTTTTGATGCACTCAAAACACACACAGTCCAACAGCTGTGTGTGCACAACCTTCAACAGACACACACCAACCACCGCAAAGATATCTACTGAAACACACACCCTTATCATCAACCCTCTCCTCCCCTCCTCCCCTCCTCTTCTCCTCATCCCTCTACATACCCCTCTCTATGGAGCTGCCCAGGAACTCCTCAACGTTTCATATGGATTTTGACTTAGTGCAACACATAGCGAGGAGCACCACCACCCTCTTGTGAAAGTGAAGTTTTCATCTGGGAATCAGAGATCCAACAATCACCCTGTATGGATGTGTAGATGTTTTTACTATGTAACATGGAACTCCCATGAATTGATAATGAAGATTCCTGTTCCTGTTTCTCCCCTTTTGTTTGCTACTTTTTTGTGTTGTCCTGATCACATTCCCATGTCTATCTCTGGATACAGAAGCTATTCATCAGCAGGGATACTGGATAGCTGGATTTCTCCTGGCTCTTATACAGCGACTGATCAAAATTAAGACTGGATATTACATGTTCTGTCAACATGTTATAATACAGTACAATTGATAGTAGTTATAGTGAGATATACATTGAAATATACCACCTATCCAGCTAAAGAATGGTTCCTCTGAAATCAAACCTGCCTGTGGTGGCAGGAGAAGGGGAGGAGGTGGGGGAGGCCCCCAGCCTCCTTGAGAAGAAACCTAGGGAAGAAGAAGAGAAGGGCAGAGGAGAGCGGATCCCTCTGCGTCGTTGGGTTATGCACGGGGCCGTGATGTTCGGCCGCGAGTTCTGCTACGCCATGGAAACGGCCCTGGTGACGCCAGTGCTGCTGCAGATAGGTGAGCAGACAGGATAAGGACATAGACACAAACGCATGTTGTTTCTCACACATATAAACAGACACACGGGTGATGTCATTGCTACTTTAGATAGGTAAGGAGATTGGACACACACTGATTACACCTATTTTACTACAGATGGGTAATAGACGCTTGTACACACACAAATGCCCCTGATGAAGTTTGTTCAGACTATGCTACAGCATGAGCATCTTGCTGCTGTCCCCTTTTCTAGTGTTGGGCTTAAATATGTAATAATGCCGCCCATAACATCACTAGAAAGATTTGCCCATCTGTTTAAATTATCAGCTGCAATAAAACCAAAGGTCAGTTAAGAACAGCAAGATTGTGGAGCTAACTTGACACTCACTAAAAACTGCAATGATCAAACTGTATCTATTGCTTTGGTTCCGCCAGTGTGTCATGTATCCTGTGTGCCCAGCAGTGGCCAGTCAGGAGCTATGTAGCTAGCTACCAGGTTTGCCACTGTAGCAGAAATGGAACAAAGGCCTCTACTCCTGGCTCGGTATGGCAAGAATGTCTAACACAGCACATTTTCATCTCACTGTTTTCCTACCGCTCAGAAAAAACTCAGTTTAAAAACACTACACTAGAACCCATTCAGGAGGCTTTTGAAACAACAGACCCCATTTCCTAAGCATCTGCTCCTGGTTGTGTTTCTGGTAATCTAAATAGAAAATGTGTTGTAACAGGCATTGAAATACTGCAGATTTTCTTTTCATTAACTATGGGTCTGGATGTCATTGTCCTGTAGAGTACTAGTATTTTTAAAGAGCCTAGGTTCCATGCTCAGACTGAATTTATTCAGGTTCTGGCAGAAATGGGTTTACCAAACCCTGTTGCTGATTATCTGCTCTATCATCTGTGTAAAGATAAGGACTACTGTGACATAGTATGACTGAGTGGCCTTGAGCTTGACAGAACATGTCATGTTTCTTGAATTTTTTCTTAGTCAGATATTTTGACATTTTGAATTTTATTTGATTAATTTTCTTCACAAACTGGCTATGCCCCAAGGTTTCATGAAGGAAAGCTAACATTGGCAGCAAGCCATTCGGGAAAAGTTATATAAAAATTATAGAAACATTTTCTCCAAATATAATAAGTGACTTCAAAAAGTCAAAATAGTTATAACACCACTTTCACAATATGTGAACCCAGCTGAAGTACTAGCAGTTTGTTTAATCATTAGCAGTGTGTTTTTACAGGGTTGATTTGGTCATGGTTTGCTGAATTTCCCAGGATTCTCCAGAGCTCTGATCAGACATTTATTACCCCAATCTCTTTGGGATTGTCAGGTAGCACAGTAGATTTAAAGACACATACCCTAGGAGAGCACTTTCCAGACTTCAATAGATATGATATGGAACCCCATTTGAACCCCAAGATTTTGTCCCGGGGACCTTCGTCTTTGAAGAATTTTAAGATATATCTCATTTTGTCTAAAACACCCTATAGTGCCATGAGAGTATATGCTTATAAACATGTGTGGACCCAGTGGGACTGGACCTTGCACCTCTGGCAGTGTTGGAGCTACAGAGGACCAGGCGTTTTATTCAATATTATTTAGTACAGAATTGCCTAACTTTAAGTACTTTAGGTAGGGGGATAACAGTGGAGGGAGCAAAATCTAGTGAATTAAATAATAATAAAATTTTGCATTCGTCATTTTACTGCATCCCCCCCTGGAATCCCCTCAAGGACTCCTTGAGGTCACCTGGACCCTACTTTGGGAACCACTGGCCTAGCAAGCCAGGGGCAAGATATCCCTACAGCATAGTCTACCAAACCATTCAGTCATTTCATCAAGTCCTGTTCTGTTGAATGCTTGAGCTTTGTTGAATAATTTTAACACACACAGTGGCAGTTGGTGTCCTCTGCTTATGTGAGGGAGTGACACAGTCAATGTATTAAACAAACACAACCCACAATTGGTTGACTAAAAAGACGATGCTGCAGTCTGAACAAAAGCATCGTTCACAAGTTCACTTGTTGGTTTCAACAAAGTAGCTTTACAACATTGAACTAGTCCTACTGTAGGCCAGAAAATGAGAATGGGGAGAGGTGAAAGTATCTCTTTTTTTCTTGATGCCAGAAACTCCTCGGTTGTTTTGACTTATGGGAGAGAAGGCAGGAGCAGAGCAAGGCAGCGTGGGTAATATGTTGTTCCCGTGAGAACTAACCAGCACAGCCAGCCAGCACAGCGAACTGCATTCTCCTCCATGAGAAGTTTCCATTCAAAACTATAAACAGCTTAGCATCATGAATAAAGGATGGGAAATCATGATATTGTCATCATAGAGAAACCTTGTATCTTCAATGGTACCGTTTTTGTTTTTTACTGCAACTGTCCCATGTCTCCCATGTATAGATAATGTTTCATGTCTGTGACAAAGCCAAAGCATTTATAAGCCATTGTCCAATTGCATGGGCATTAAAAATGGGCATTGATGGAAGATGAGTGTTTCCCAATTCTAATGCATGCTGAGGCCTAATTCTGTGTTTTGAACACAGGGTAAACTGGAGTCAATTTTACAACTTGTATGCATTTCTTTCAGACCTTTCCTGTGCTCTTGTTGTAAAAGGCCTCCTCATTCTCTGTAATGTTCGTGCTTCCATACAGACAGTTGGTAGAGGAAACCACTTAAGAGCAATGTTTCTTCAACTATGCATTGAAGAAAACTTTCACTGCATAGTTGAAGAAATATTGCATAAAAATGTAGGGAAAAATGACCAGCCCGGCCCACTCTCTCGTTATTTAAAATTGAACAAATTTAATTCTGGCAGGCCCCCACATGACAAGAATAAAACCTTGGTCCAAGATGTCCCCCTGGGCCTAAATTTCTCACTTGGGTCCCAAGGTGAAAGGTTTTAAAATACAATACCAATTAAAAATATTGACATGGGCCTACATACATTTCTGGCCAAGATTATTGACACCTTTGCATGTTATGCAGATAATGTACAATGTCTTCAGGCATATACCACATACTTGCAATGTGGGTTTGAATCAGGCTCATGACCTTTATTGCATGTCACCCCCTCTCCATTACCCTTCTCTCCTTCATGAAATCCTTAAAAAGAACTTCCACTCATATTTTTTAGTCAACTTATGGTTTCAGTGTAGAGCTTGGGAAGTGAAGCATCATAAATCTACATTCCCTTCCTGTCACAGAGGAATATGGCATGTTCCACAGATGCTTTGTCATTTCTACACATTTGGTGCCTTGAGCTTTTGAGCTAAGGAGGACCACTACTTGGCATTACAATGATTTTCATGCTGTTTCCCTCCTGTGGAACATATTGAGTAAATGGGGTTGAGTTCCACCACAGCATTTTGTCTCACATCCACATTCCCTCTGTGTGTGTGCATGTGCACACATCTATATGCACATTTATATATGTGTCGTTAACAGGGAAAGTAACCACTTCTGAGAACAAAAATGGAAATTGGAAAAAGTGATGTTCAAGAATGTGACCATTATTTTAAAAGACAGGAAACTGGTTATTAATGTTTTTATCTTCTGGACTGTTATATTATTTATTACATATAGATTGAAACATTTGAACCAAAACAAAAATCAGGTTAAACTTGGCACAAACAAATAGCAAAATCATTTTGTTTCCTTCCCCTGCTTCCAGGACACTATTACAGTCTGACCTGGTTTCTCAGTCCTGTCCTGGCCCTAATCTGACTGTCTATCTATTTGTCTGTATGTGTATTTCCAGGTCTTCCAGAGCAGTATTACAGTTTAACCTGGTTCCTCAGTCCTATCCTGGGTCTGCTCTTCACTCCTGTGATAGGCTCAGCCAGTGACCGCTGTACTCTACGATGGGGCAGGAGAAGACCATTCATACTGGCCCTGTGTGTGGGTGTGCTGCTGGGAGTGGCGATGTTTTTAAATGGCTCATTAATAGGTGAGCAGAAGGATTTTAAAGGGGAGCACCCATTGGAGGGACCATTTTGCACATTCTTGTTTACCGTGCAGACCATGTGTTTTATATCTGTCATAGGCCTGTCCGTTGGCGACACCCCCAGCAGCCAGCCAATTGGCATTGTCCTTACTGTAGTAGGCGTGGTGGTACTGGACTTCTGTGCTGATGCCTCTGAGGGACCAATCAGAGCGTACCTTCTAGATGTTGCTGACACTGAAGAGCAAGATATGGCTCTAAATATCCATGCCTTCTCTGCAGGTAACACACAGATCATCCAGTCAGACTCACACACCCTCTAGACATTACAAGACATTGCCCTCAACATCGATGCCTATGCCGAAGATGACACACACATACACACCATACACTCTCAAACACCATTTATGATTTACAGTAAGTTACTCATAATGCAAGCTATAGTTGAAAAATGTTTACCCCAGGAGGCCAGGAAAAGATATTTTAACGTCAAGCAATTTCAAACATTCCTTAAACATGTACACAAAGTCACACACATGTCTTCTTATGTCTTGGACTTTTCAGGATAATGAGCACATGTGTCTGTGTCTTCATCCCTCTTTCCCCAGGGCTAGGTGGAGCAGTAGGCTACATGCTAGGTGGTCTAGACTGGACTGACACAGCTCTGGGCCATGTGTTTAAGTCACAGGAACAGGTTCTCTTCCTCTTTGCTGCAATCATCTTTATCATCTCTGTCACACTGCACATGCTCAGTATCCCCGAGCAACCTTTCATCCCCGCCCACCAGCTAAAAGGCACAGGAGA
>OOFE01009818.1:2943-16793 GCA_900323365.1 Monocentris japonica | reverse complement strand
AGAGAGATGGGGTAGTCAGAAAAGCCCTAGGTTGAATCTCAACCAAAGACTTGAGATTAAAAACTGTTCTTCCAAATAGAAAAATAGATTGTTAAGAATCCCAAGAGAAATGTGTTAAAATGATAGACTGTAGAGCAGTTTGATTATGGACATAATCCATTCTGTATTTATTTGTGTGTGTGTGTGTGTTGGGGGGTTGAGAAAGAGAAACAGACAAGGAAAACACTGGTGACCTTGCCAACTGGTGACAGAATGTACCATGTGTGTTAGACGCTGTGTATGTGTGTGTGTGTGTGTGTGTGTGTGTGTGTGTGTGTGTGTCTGTGTGTGTGTGTGTGTGTGTGTGTGTGTCTGCGTGCATACGTGCGTGCATGTGCCAAGATCGCGTCTGCTGGGCAGCCAGGTCAACAGACAAACTGATCACCATAGCAACAGCACCACACTCGGCCCCTCGGTGCCAAGTTGTAAATATGGAAGTCACATAAATATGGAAGTTGCTCTGCCACAGAAATCACAAGAGGTTTTAAACTATTAAACTATTACGTAGTCCACTTAAATGTACCTAACATATTGCCATTTGGTGGGCACTAATCCAAAGCATTTTACAGTAGCACTACATAGGCTACGTTTTCTTAGCATGTGTGGCCCCTGTGGGAGTCAAACCCTGGCAGTGATAGCGCCATGCTCAACTCCCTGGGCTGCAGGACCTATCTTAATGAAAATGTGAAATGTCCATTGCAGTGGCTATTTGTTTGTTCGCTTCAAATTTCAGAATTTAACAAAATAAAGGTTCTCACTTTGGTTGGTTTTATACTGAATGAAAAAGCAAACGGTAAAAGGCTAAAACAAAAATCTGTGTCTCTAATACTGTACACCTTCTAGGTATGATCGTACCTTGGAGAGCTGACTGGTCGCCGCAATCAAATTATTTATTTAACCTTTATTAATCCAGAAAAAGTCGAGTCAGCATGCTTCCTCTTTTCCAGTAACATCCCTGCTTCATATTCAGACAACTTAGAGCTTCCCAGTGCAACCAGTCCTCTACTGGTGGCCACTGAGCAGCTCCAATGAGCTGTTAGATTAAATTAATATTAAATGAAGTGCCACTACTTCAGAAACCTCTGAATATTTCCAATTTTTCCAGAATCATTTTCCCCTGAAACATTTCTTAAGCCCGGTAAAGAAAAACAACAGCAACATTCAGAGTGTCAAGGTTAAATATTCACACTCCTTTATCTTTATCTTACTTTATTCTGCCATGCAGTGTCATTAAACCAGCTTGTCCTGGTGATAGATAAATGTAGGCCTTCTGTTTTTATCCAAACATTAGCTGATTAATCCTCCTGTTATGTTCATTGACTGGCTACAGGCGTACTGTGCCATGAGTTACCGGGACATGCTTTATCATCTAAAGTAATAAAATAATTCCATAAATATTATCTTTACCTCAATTACGAACAGTATAATCAACATTTATGTGTTTTCAGTTAAATTTGTAAAAAAAAAAAAAAAAAAGATGCTTTTTCTGTATCTTCTGAGAACATTTGTCTTGACTTCAGTCTATTGCCCAGTAATGTGCACCGCCACCCACCCTTATGTTGCTGTATGTGCCATATGATAGCCTATGTGGTGTAATGATCATGATTAAATCAACAGAATTTACCGAAATCTTTCACACACATTCTGTTCCTCATCACAGTTAGTGCTCTCTGCAGAAATAGTCAGCATATGGCTGCATGGTAGCAGCATGGTAGCATGGTAGTTACAAAGACCACAAGGGTGCCTACCCCATCACAACTCCGCTTTTCAGTTGAATACTGTTTGTAGTTGTTGTCCTTCAAAGCACATACGTCTCTCATGTGGAGCCATGCACACCCTCTTCACAGAGCTGGCTCCATGTCAGCGGATCCATGCATTAAACATGGGGCGGTTGAGGAGGAGAACATGTTGGAATACCAATAATTTCGTCGTGGAAAATCTCCCTGACCATGCTGAATCAGATGGCTCCAGCAAGGCTCCAATAATCATGATGGGAAATATAATCTCATCTTGCGGTTAAAAAGAGAAAATTGCTTTGCTCAGTGTGTGCCATCTGAGTCAGCTGAGACACATTGGAATGCCACTCCAATCTCTGTACTGTATTTAGATAAAAACTAAGAACGTTACGGAGATGCTGGGTCAGGAAAGATTATGCAGATTTGTCCACAGCAGATGGACACTGGACCTTTGGCAATCTCTGTTTTCTTTCTGTCTTGTGATGTGTGTTTGACTTTCGAGATCAAAGGTCACGGAAAAGGTTGTTTACTGTGTAATGTTGTGGCCTGGCTCCCAAAGCGGACTCTCAGTGTCCTTAAGGGGGTTCCAGGGGGTACCAAGCAAAAGAAGGAATTGTTTTATTTCACCATTCTTTCATTCACTAGACATTAGCACAGCATGATAATGTATAAGAAGGACCATTCTGATCATAGGTGTCTCCTCACCGTTATCTCCCCACAGTATAGATATACAGTACTGTGCAAAAGTCTTAGGCACATGTAAAAAAAAAAATGGTGTTCTGTGGCCTTAAAAAGTTTGGGAATCCCTCATATAGAGTATTGTAGACCATTGCTATTTTCCCTTTCCCCAGCAGAGGATGCTGTACATGTGACTGTGACCATATGAGTCCCAATATAATGTATTGTAATGTTTTTTTTTTGTTTTTTTTTTATTGCAGTAAAAATATTACAAATACTGAAGGAATACAGATAACAATAAGAGGACATCAGGGGTACGCAATACAACAAAACATAATGTTACATTATACAGATAATACAAATATTACATGAAGTGATTAGGCAAAAATACAAAAAATAGTATACAATTTGAAAGTTTAAATTGATTTCTTTTTTTAGAGTGTTCAATAGTTTTTACATATTGCTCTATTTCTTTTTCAAAAAGTAGCAATAATAATTTTGTAATAATAGCAATAATAATTGTGAATATGATATTTGGCCAACAACAAGATAAGATTTATAATAAAATATTCCTTTTCTACCTTATTATCTCATGTTGTGTAGCCAAACAACACATTGTCAAGAGAAAGCCTAAATTCTGAATAAATATTATCTCAAATAAATCTACATAGGTCTTGTCAAAATTTCCGGGTATACATACAACGTCAGAATAGGTGAAATAGAGTTTCTGTCTCACAGCCAAAGAAGGCACAGGTTAATGTATTGTAATGTATGTGTGTGCATGTGTTAATAGCTACTGGGAATTACCCAGAGTGCGTCATGGCAAGAAAATATAAAGGTGTGACGGTGACTGACAACAATGAATGATACATTCACTGTGGACTCTTTCCCAATAGTTGTATAAGAAGGAATGATGCTTGTCAGTGACTGAAGAGCCTTTAAAAGACGTGACTCCAAGCTGAGTGGGAGAAACATGTGATCATGTATCATATCTATGTGCATGTACCATGCACATAGATATGTAATAACAACTGTACACACACACACACACATGCATACACACACACATACACACAGACATGCAGACACATTTACCTGCTCTTATCTTAGGGTGACCCACAAAGTCTTGTGCTGGTATATGATTAATATGTTTGTGTCTCCCCTGCACATCACTGTTATGTTTTACCCTATAGCAGACCTGGCCTTGAACCCAGAAGGAGACGAAAGAAAGTGTGTGTGTGTGTCTAATAGCGGGCGTATGATAATATGGGTGTAAAAACCTCCACTTATGGGATGTTAGGAACTCCCAAGAACAGGCTGCAACCAGCACTTTCACTGTGCTGTGCTCTCTAATTTTGAAAATGGACAGGCCATATACATTTCAGCACCTGTTAGTGTGTGTGTGCGTGAGTGTGCGTGTGTGTGCGTGTGTGAGCATGTAGGACCTTGAACTATCGGCCCTGATACCAGTGACAGACAGAGACAAACAGACGGGCGGCGTAGTTTCAATGAAACATTGTTTTTAGTGGAAGGTCCCTGAAAGACATCTTTGGCTTCAATATTCCCATATGTGACACTAAAAACACTGGAATGCTGGGAATTTTATTACATTAATGAAAGATCAAAGATCTCAAAGATCAAAAACACTTTCTGCTTTCATTTTCCAATTGAAATCTTATGACATTATGAGTATGAGGAACATTCACAGATGATGATGGTAGATGTTACATTCACACTCAAATAGACTTTTTACACATTTGCAATTACATTGGCCGGTTACATAAAGCACTTAAAAGGGACGGCATGGCATTAAAGCTACAATTATTAATTATAGAATTATAATATGTTACTAGAATTATTAGTATTAGTTTCTCACAGAAAAGCCTCAATGAAAGCCTCAATGGTCCCACATAACAGTACACAAGGCAAGTGGGCCACCTGAGGAACAGTTACTGGATTTCATAGTTACTGTAAACACTCCGAGCAGGACGCACCCACGTTGCCCAGACAGGTTTAAAACAATCCCAGACACCAGTTTTTCATCTACATTTATACCGCTTGCACCATAAATAAACCGTAATTGCTCAGAGGGATTTCACTGACACTTACACCATCCAATCGGACTCGTCTGACGTGTCGCCGTGGGCGGGGCAAACTGATAACAATGACCGTTGAAACGTTCAACTCTCGCCTATGTGTGTCAACAACCTGTTGACGGAAAAATCCTGTGGAATAAATATCCCGATTCCTTCCTGCACATGTGTTATTGCGCTTGACGGGCTTTATACGGAGCGAGCGGGATTTGAGGAAGGAAGCGAGAGAGAGAAGGAGAGAAGGGAGGGAGGGGGAGGCTGGGCGGAAGGAGAGAGAGTCAGGGGGAGCAGCATTTACACCATGTGACTCCCAAGTTTCCATTGAAACTAAACTAATCAATTTCTGGTCGGGTGGGGTAGCAACTCCTACTCCCCCCGCCCCTCCGACACGCAGCTATGCAGCCGCTGTCAGTCAGTCTAAATTAAAACGGAGCAGTTGACTCCTGTTCTGCTCTAGTCCAGATAAAAATCACTCCTGACTTGCTGCTCATCATTAGGGCGCCCACATTCCCACCGCTACTAGATACAAAAAGACTTGTCTTCTGTTTTTGTTCCCAACTAAATGTCATGAGGGAGAAGATGTGAAACAGCTAAGCTATGAAATTATTCTAGAGGGGACATTTAATTACATTGCACCAATTAATGCCATTTCATTCATTCATTTCATTTCCTTGGCAACATGGGCTAATAATGTATAATGAAATTGAATTTGTAAAGAAGAGAAGAGAAGGAAAGAAATGAAAAGAGGAGTGTCGGAGAGAGAGGAGGAGGAGGAAGGAGAGAAAAGGAAGAAGAATGGTGTGATGTCAGTCCGTCCCACTCCTATTCTGTACAAAGGCAGGAGAGCAGAGCCATGCCTGCATTCCTCCACTGCTGACAACTCAGACTGCTCTGTCTCCCACGCACACACTTTCTCACTCTCTGTCTCACACACACACAAAAACACACACAGGCGCTCTCGTCACACATACTATCATCATACCACAGTCACAGAGGCGGTGAAACTCACACAGCAGAGCCGGGAGATGCTACCGGCTGGCCACAAACACTGAGTAAGTCCACGCTCCCTCCTCTTTACTTTTCTCTTCCTTTCTGTTTTTTTTGTTGCACTTCTCCTCCTTTCTGTTTTTTTTTTTTAGCTGTGATTGCCATCCTGCGGCCTGTCTGAGTTCATCCATCTCTCACACTCTGCTCTGTCATTGTGACATGGGCTGTGTTTTCTCAGACTGAGAGACTTTTTTCAAACTTTTCCCTCAGTATGCAACGCACATGTCTTCCTCTCCTCTCCTGTCTCTCTTTTCTCTGCATGATAACAGAGGCAGCGTGTGTGCATATGGATCTGTAGGTCCTCTTTGTGTATATACGCTCACTTTGTCCATGTCTGGTTTTCTCTTTTTGTTCTCTGTAGTTTGCTAAGCATGTGTAAAGTATGTGTAAGCTGCCCAGTGCTGCTTAAGAGATTCCTCATTTGTTACGTTAAAAGGGTTCTTTGGCCTTAGAGTTATCCAAGAATCAGATGAAACTGGAATGAAGAGTGGAAGCTGGCTCTTAGACTGCTGTCAGACCAGAGAGCCACCTGAACGCCACATTAAAAACATGAATTAGAGCTGTAACAGTGTAGTAGCCATTGGAAGGTCTTATAATAGGCTCATAGCAGGTTTTGCCTCTTCATGAAGTCGAGCAGAACCTGCTGCATCATGGCTGTAACTTAATCTGCTTGTTGATATAGGGATTTGAGAGCTACCTTGTTTGTTATACTGCAGCATAAGTCACTCTGAAATCCTTAGCAGACGTAATGGACAACACCAAAAGGCAAATTGATCCCTAAATAGTTCTTTGCTTTCTTAAGTTGAGAGTTGTTATGGTATTTCTGAGAATCAGCACTTGAGGACTAATAGTTCCTACTAACCTGATGGTTACCACCATCACGTGTGTAGATAAGGTGCTAAAAACAGTCGGAGTGGTGTGTCTATGTGTGTGTGTGTGTGTGAGAGAGAGAAAGAGCGAGACCTTACTGTAAATGAAGGAAGAAATTCTATGTCTAACTATTGTCTTTCCCTATCTATCTGTTGCCCCAAGATAGTACATGGTCATTAACACCACACCCTTTGTGTGTGTGTGTGTGTGTGTGTGCTGTGTGTGTGTTTGTGTTGACATACTGAGCCTGCCGCTGTTTGCCTTTCAGTGTTTGAAAGCACAGCAGCTCTCTCTGTGTCTACTGTATGTAGGGTAAACATACACACACACACACACACATCACACACACACATCACACTTGGCATTGTGGTTTATATTTGCTTAGGGCCTATTGTGTTGTGCAGCCAGCCAGAAGGGGACTGAATGGAGGGCAACTGAACAATACAGTAGATATAATCTCTCTCTCTCTGACAGAAGAGAGTAAAACCACAACAACAGCCTTCAAACCCCAGCAGATTCGGATTCGTTCTGTCCACAGCCCACTGGACAACACACACCTCCAGAGAGTCAGACACACAATTTGAACAAAAAGGACACTGCCATGACCTCCAGCAGTTAGACTGATCCCACCACCAAAGCCCAGAAGAAAGGAAAGAAAGAAAAGAAAGGGAACCTAATTCCCAGCAGAGCAGGAAACGCTGGCGTCATACTGAACTGCGTGCATCACTGAAACGTGACCTGCCGAACTGAGACAGAAGAGGGGCCGACGGCCGTCAGGATGCTGGCCAAAATTCTTGAGGACATGTGGGTGGAGCCGGAGATCCTGGAGGCCCTGAGCGAGGAGCAGAGGAGGATCCTCTTCCTCAAGATGAGAGAGGAGCAGGTACGCCGCTGGAGGGAGAGGGAGGAAAAGGAGGCGCAAGACGACAACAACACCGGGCCCAAGAAAGGTAAAGGACCATGCTGACTTTATTCATTGCTTTGGTCAATCCAGTGGGAAATACATGTAGGGGTTTTATCCCAAACCCCTACACATCCCCAGTATGCATCCTTTCTTCATTACTCAATATTTCAAATGTACAGGAAGGTTAGTATAGGTTTAAAAATAAAACCTACATCACTATTCCCTTATGGTTTCTACTCTTCATGTCAGATATAGCTTGGTCAGAGTGGGTGTTGAATTTTTCAGATGCTGGGCATTTCTCATTTGGGAGATAAACTCTTGGGTACACAGATATTGAAGTGGAGTGAAGCACAGTGATACGTTAGCGGGTGGGTTAGCATCACTGGCATCACTTAAAGGTGCTGCATACAGCATTTTAACGTCAATAGATCATTACCACATTCACTTTGAGACATTAGTACGATTACTGTGCACAAACAAGCAAACAGATAAACAGGTAACGGCAAAATGGAAGTAATCAGTATATAATCTGACTACTCTGGATGACTTTTTCATTATCTTGCCCCCAAAAACCATAAAATATGCAGATGAATGAAAATTACAGACTGTTGAATGTTCCGTGCACATGAAGTGTCTAAAACCTCTCATCCTTAATGCCTTTACTCATTTAAGGATGACCAAAAGTATCCGTAATGGATTACTGTTACCAGTTCCTGCAGTCAGATTACTTCAATCGCATCGCATATAATCCGTGGTGTCGATCGCTTAAAGACAGATGAGGGGGGCCGGCTTTAAAGAGCTTCATACTCAGACACATTCATTGTACCTTACTAACACAGTGGTGCATCCAAGCCCTCAAACTGGAGGGCGAGTGAGTGTGTGAGTGTGTTTGTCTGTTTTTAGTGAGTAAGAGTGCACACAAGCATGCAAACACACACTGTAAGATAGAACAATGCGCTGTAACAGTTCCTGCATACCGCATAGGTCATGCATCCATGAAAAGATGAAGAGCCAGAATACAAACTGTGTATGTGTGTGTGTACAAGTCACACCTTCAAAAGCTCTTAATCTGATTAGCGTGTTCTGATTAGTCCACACCCAAAGAAACACAGTCCTGAGTCCAGACTCTTTTCACTGCTGGCCAAGTTAGCTCTCTCACTAGCCCAGGTCTGTCTCATTTTATCCAGCTATCTGATTCGAATGTGACCCTATCACCTCCATTAGTCCAATTGCACAATGGGTGTGTGTGTGTGTATGTATGTGTGTTACGCAACATACAATCTAGTTAGGTGTCTTTCATTCTTTGTTTACTGCCAAGAAAGACAATCCTTAAATGCATTTCCATTCATAGGCCTCTAAATGTCACAAAAAGACACACAAAAAATGGACACTCTCACACACACACACACACACACACACACACACACACACACACAGAGCTGATTGCCCAAGAAGATTTCCATTTCGTTAATTATGTGCCACATTTGTGGGTGTGGATACAAACATCATCATATAATAAGACCTCTCTGTAATGGAAACGGCCCCACGTGTTGCTATCACAATTCTATTCGTGAAGGCTTGTTTTACAGACAAAGACCAAGACTGATGTCAGGAATGGTCTTTTAGACAGGTGACCTCGTACTGATGTTGGAAAATTCCTGTGACATCTGTGCTTACAACAGATGAAAAATGTGCATCTTTCGCAATGTCCCCATGTTTACTGTGGGACTGTGTGCAAACACAAGTCATTCCCTCAAAACAGGAGCAGAAACAAAGCTGAATTTGTGAGCTGGTTGTTGGGTACAGGCAGCATGGTTTGGGTCCGGTCACTTTCAGTACAATCTAAGCCATGGAGCGGATGTTTCTATCCACTCCTACATCTATTCATATAGCCTATCTTTAAGGAAATTATTGAGAAAATATTAAGAGGTTTCCTGCTCAACTCAATCAAATCAATCCAACTCAATCCAATCCAAAATTAAAGTGAAATGTTGGCCATGCGATATGCAAAAGCCATCTTGAAATTCAAAGGTTTTCTAGTAGTTTTCTAATGAAACTGCAGAGGGAGTTTCTGTTGACTTGGCCAAGGTCAGTTTCATGTAGCTCAACCTGCTGGACAGGAAAGAGATAGAGGGGGGATGCATACATGAATGAATTCTCATTGCATTTAGATGCTCTGGGAATATAGAATAGTATGTATAATTCTTGGCAATGAAGAATTATATCCAATTTACTTCAACTGACAGAAAGACAGAAAGAGAGAGTTGAGATAAAGACAGAGAGGGAGACAGACAGACAGACATAGAGAGAGAGAGGGAGAGAGAGAGAAAGAAAGAGAGGCTACATGCTGTACACTTGTAGGACAGCTCCACCTTCTGGATAAAAGTCAGAATAACAATTCATGAACCAGCTCCTTTTATCAGAAAAGTACCACATGAGAATCAATTGTTGATTGACTGAGATCAAAGCAGAGCTCCTGTCACCTCAACAGTGTTGTTTTCCTGCTTGTTTTCCAGCTTCCAGTAAGCATGTGAGGTGGCTGCTGGGTCGGGACGGAGACGTGAGTGTCAGTGTGATTGGAGAGGTGGACGAGTTCAGGTCCTCCAAACTGATCAAGAGCCTGATCAACAACAGGTAGAGACAAAAGACACATCTGTAATTCATTTTTCAGCACTCACGGATCATGCCTCACACACGTGACACCATCTGTTGCTGCCTTCAGGTGCTCTTCGTTGGCTCCGCTGACCGAAGTAGATTTTTTTTTGGTGGCTGTTGTTTTATTTAGGAAATCAAGCAGCATAGATCTACTTTGTGCTAGAGTAGCAGAATGTGGAGAAGAATAACAGTAGAAACTAAAAGTTAAGATTGAAAATAGAAACCTACAACAATGCTTATTATTTATATAGAATACCAAAATATAACATGTAATAATAAAATACATCACTTTTACTGTGATTTGTTATTCTCAACCCCTCCCAGCCCAACCAAACAATAATAATGAACCTGCATGTGGCACAAAGAGCCAACCTTAATAATTTCTGATTCCAGCTTTAAAATACCATTAAAGGATCGTTCGTGCAGGGCTATGCCTGACCTTAGCGATGGGCCAAGCATACAAAGATGGCAGCCTCCCAGATGGGCATCCTTCTGCCTTGTCAGGTTGGCCTATCCGCTGGTGCAACATGTTTCTGAACCAATCAACAGGAGAATCGTTGACATTTGGGCTTGGGACTCATAACAATGTCAAAACCAGGAGGGTGCCATATTTAACAGAGCTCTTGGTCCATTCAGCACATTATGACTCAGATTGGCTTTGATAAATTGAACTTTTGTTTACGGCAAGAGGTTCCAGCTCAAAGGAATACACCAGCTAAGCTCTTTGATCCAGTTATGAGGAGAGCGGTGGCAGTTTTAGCTCTTTGTCCACTATTTTACAGTGCAATATATTCACTATGTGCACAGTATTTGGTATGCTAACATTTTGTGCTGATGATTATTATTATTATCAAGTTCATTATAGAAGTTATTTGCCAAATAACCAACTGTAGGATTGCTTTAAAGGTTGGAAAGACTCTTATATCCTGGCCTAAAAATGAATGTCTTTGTCTTCCAGACTGCAGAGCGATAGTATGAATGGCATCCAGACAGTGGCCTTGCTGCCAGAAAGAGAGGCCCAGCAGCTCAGCTTTGAAGAGGAACTACAGCTGCCCCTCACAGATGTAAGTGTGCATATGTGCGTTTGCATGTGGCTTTAAAGGTGTGCGGGTAAGCTGGCCAGTTATTGAATTAGTACGCCTCTTAGAGATGAAGAGAAAGAGGGGATCCTAGCTCTGTTTACCATTAACTCATGTCCCACCGGCATCCAGAACGACCGCTCGTCTGAGGAGGAGACGGACTCAGGCAGCGCCGAGGACGACCTGAAGGACCCCGCGAGGGACAGTGACAGTGAGTCAGGCAGCAGCGTGGACAACCTCAGTGACTGGGCTCCTCTCTACAGGCCCCATCTCAGTAGCCATGGCAACCAGCCGCCACTCAAAGCCCAGCTGTCAGACGCAGAGAAAACCCGCCCACAGGACAGAGGTGAGAAAACGAGAGTGGAGGAGAGAGGCAGAGAGAGATGTGCTACGGACGCTCTGCTTGTGCTAAACCGTGTTGCGAGTGGATGTATTAGTCTATGAGCCATGCATGGCCACACGTCTTGTGAGTGTTAATTGGGTATGGTGGCCCTGGAAGTGAGTCCAAATTTGACCTTGTAGTTTTTTTGTGTTATAATAAGCAAGCAAAGAAAATTTAGTTGGAAGCTATATTTTAAAACACTCATATATCTGCCAAACCTCTAAACCTGCTTGAATGGACTACATTTCTGGGGTCGGAGTAGAGCTATTATTATTCAGTCAGTGTCATAAATTATTAGACAGAGGTCACCAAACTATCAGCTTCAGTTTGTCCTGGGGGCTCCCAGAATGAATACTTTGCAGATATAGCTTTAACATCGCTTTCTGGCAATTTGTGCTTGATCTTTGCTCTCCAGTAGTTAATAGTAGCTAATTTTTATCACACTGACCAAATCATATCTTGTCAGTCATCAGTCATTGCTGCAAATCTAGTCGAAAGCTTTGGTGGCAAATAATATTAGATAGCGTAGTGTTTAGTGAATTGACGACCTATCCCTCTCTCTCTCCCGGTCAGTGGTGGCGTGCTGCCGAGAGGAGAAGCCAGCATGTGGAGGTCGTGTGGCGCAGCTCAGGAAGACATTTGCCGCCGGAGCCACCGATGCCCCCAGCATGACAGTCTGCACCAAGCCCCCCGTGCCAGCCAAGCCCCCCCACCTACAGATAAGGAGTGCTCCCTCACTCCACTAAGCCAGCCAAGAGTCAGCCACGGCCCCAATAAAATTGAAGACAACAGAGTGCCACGAGCCCTGTGCAGAAAATGGCCGCTTGGCTACCCTAAAGACTGGACAGGGTACATTCAAGGACAACGGTGGAAAGTGGGGAGCCTTACTTGAACCCTGAACCCAAGCCATGAACTAAGATGAACTTGCTTAGGCCTCGCTTCAAGCACCGGCCTACAGACAGCGACACATCTGGGGGGTGGAGTGAGAGAAGGACTTGAAAGCTTTTGAACCGAAGTCCACCTGAACGATAGAGCGAAGCACATTTGATGTTGCCGAGTTCAAATACACTCGTCCAGTTGTGAGAGACGGACAGAGAGAGAGATGTCCAGAGAGACAGACAGACCTGGATTGCAAGTTGCAAAGACTGCTAGCTAACTTTTGGCTGACTTATTAAATGAGAGGTTTTATTATTGAGACGTCAGAAGGAGAGTTTGTTAGGAACCTGTTAGCGATATTAGCGGTAGTCAATGGGGAGGAAAACCATTTATTTGCAAAATCATATTTCGATCCTTTAATATTGTGAATTCTGTTGCGAAAAGGTTTAAGAAGCAGTTTTGAATGTAGTACATATCATTTTCAGATTAATGGGACTTTCACTGCCGCTGCTGACAACTTCCTTTTGGGAGGGATGCACTGAAATGAATCACACTGGCCTCTTAAAACCCCCGAACTATCCCTTTAAGAGTCTGCTTTCTATCACAGTACTGTTTTGTCATGTGAATGAAATAGGATATAACGGTGTCACAATTATAACTATGATTTGCCAGATTTGTGGGAAGTCACAGAAGGGGCTGAGCTCTCCGTATGGATATTACAGGAAAATGTTCAATATTTCCCTTTCAGGACATGCGGTATTATATCAGAGAGTGGAAATCTGCCTGTGTGTCTTATCATGAGTGACGTAACACTTCTCCATCTTTGAGGAGGGGAGTGTTTGACCTGTAGTTACTGCTTAACTATTTGGTCACATGTTCCATTTACTCGCTCACTAATTCCTTGCCTCAGATCCTGCTCTTGCAGACACTTTGAGCTTTATATTGCATTTTGCCCTGCACTGTATTTGTATTGTGTCATTACTCATTGCATTTGTATGTCTATGGTTGGTGTGATGAACAGATTCATGCAACTGATAGAATGCTTTTATTTGCATCCTGAGTTTCATTTCAATAAAGTTATATCCATTCAAATGGTCATTTGGGGTGTGTATGACAAAACAGAGACTCATAAGGCTGTAGGGAAAGAAACACAGAGGAACACAAGAAGGAGTTGTTGATAGCAGTTGTTTACACCATCAACATAAGTATCTATTCAGCAAAAAAACACAGCTGAGATCAAACGGGAAGCGTAGCAAGCCGATTAGCATGTGGTGCAGACTGAGACACGGGACGAGACGGCCGGGGAGACAGAGAAAATGGGAGTCAGGTCACGGGAAGCACCAAGTCAGAGCCAACTCAATAAAGCTCCTCGCATTCCCTCACCACCTCCACACCCTCGGGATTTTGGCTCTGCGTGTGTGTGTGTGTGTGTGTGTGTGTGTGTGTGTGTGTGTGTGTGTGTGTGTGTGTGTGCGCACACGTGTCAACACC